>JAUZNC010025419.1:0-22768 GCA_034780395.1 Vannuccia rotundouncinata | reverse complement strand
TGCAGCATCTCAATTAAAATAGAATCCAATTCTCGGCCAATGATCAATGCCTCCTGATTTGTGGATGGCAAATATTTTATCGGTTCCCAGGGTTGTTATTTTATAATACGTCAATGGTCAAAATTATTTAGCTAAAATATAAACTTAAACATAATCATATAAAGACGAATAATTATATTATATTCTGTATATTAATGTAACTGTACAAGCAGAGAGATTTAAAGAATAAAATATGAATAAATTGAAAAGTTCGTGTAGTTTGGCTTAACTTCAGTTATGAAAATATCTGTTTTTGAAAAAAGCAGAACAATGAATCTTATTTGATTTTTCTTTGAGATATCTAAACGAAATTTTGTAGGTTCTTCCGATTGCTAATTTTGAATTCATAAAAAATAATTAATAATGACAAGAACTAATTAAATATCACATGCATTTACAAACTATAATAATATTATTGCAGAATATTACGTTATGATGCACAATACAGTATTTCTTTTCAGAATGTTTTCTAATTTCTATTCATTTATAAAAATATATTCTGCACGCTCTAAATAGCAGATTCAAATGGTAACATTGTGTTTTAAAAAACTAGTTCAGCTTTTTCATTTTTTATTATGATTGATAAGATTAGGAAATCTCATATAATATATTCTTTGAAAAAGTTCGAAATATATTTTTGGTAATAAACTACATTTTCCATTTTCAAAAACATTAGTCAAAATCAGTGAAATTCGAAATTTTAAATTAACTATAAATTAAAAGTATTTAAAATATTGTTTTTTATTCTATTAAAATTTCAAAATAAGTTGAGAAAATGTCATTTGCCTCGTAGAGGAAAGTGTTCGTCGCGCTGGTAGACATAGGCATCTGTTGAGTAGAAGTGGGCTTCAAGGCATCAAAATGAGGCACCAACACTGGATACTTCGGTACACGCCAGCGCGGTAAGAGAGCTATACCATGATGTACCTGAAGCCCACTCTCACTCAACGAATTGGTCTTTCTGTGGGTGTCCGGTTTTATGGGGTGGTCGTCATCGGTTTGAGGAACCGTATGTTGAATTCAGAAGTAAGAATCATCTAGCACAACAGAAGACGTCCGTGGTTAACTGCTGTATTGATTCAGGGACCACTGATGTATCTCGAGTTGCCGTTGTTGTTGTTGGGGGAACGTCATGTCCGGGCCGGGCCCAGCCGTGCAAACGTTAGCACCGCCAACGGGTTTTCCATCAGCTCCGACATTATAGGTGGACTGGTATCATCGAAGATTTTGGCTCTCGCCTAGGCCGAACGGGGCACCGCTGCAACCTTCTTCGGTTCCATGACGCAGCGGATGCAGATAGGGTTGGCAATCCATAACCTCAATACGATGCGGTATATAAGGAGCAACCTCTGAAATAGTATAGGAAAAACACAAGCAGACTGGAACGGCTAGTCAACCTAGTAGTAGCTTATCCGACTGAGCCATCCAAATGTTGAACAGTTGGCTTTCATCTCAGGTTCCGTCTGAATTTATCTCTGTAACGGCCACCTCTGCTAGATATGGTAAGGGCCTCCCAAAACCAATCCAGACTGATAATTAAGTGATCACAACCATAAACTGGTCTTAGCAGACCAAGGTTACAAGGACTGTTGTATTTATATATAACAAAATACTATTTTTACGTCACCTCTAAATATGATTATTCATTATTATTTACTTTATACAAAATGTTAGTGTTGTTTGTGAATAAAGAATTCTCTTATAAAGAATGGATAAACTAATAAGACACAATTTTAAAATGTGTTTATTGTATAAGTAACAAGCCCCCTATAGTCAGTTATTTTCAAATTGGATATTGCTATAATTCTTAGTTTAATATATTTTTCAAGTGATTTGTAATGGTTCAGTCCTAAATAAAAAATGTTACCAAAAGATTTTACAAAAGTCTGACCAATATGGGTTCAACACATTTGAAAATTAGTTAAATAAATTTCTTAATGTCTTACAAAAATTTGTAAATACTAAAATATTAGAAACACAGTTTTTTAATTAATTAAAATAATAGTTAACTTAATTTTTGGATCTTGGTTAAAAAATTGAGAAATCTATTTTTCACAGAATTTTCGTGAGTTTTGCATTTGTATTGTATTCTTCCAAGAACTGTAATTACAATGTAATACATTGATTTGAAGTTAAGGTAGAAATTTGGTCTACCGGGTTTGTGTTCTGTATTGGCTATATCGTTATCGAACATTATAATATTTTATAATTATTTATATTCCATCCTACTTATAAGTAGAATGGTGTGATGATGCCAGAATATAATGGTGGGATACTTTCAATAATTATCTTTTTGAATTTTATCTTAATCAGAAGACTCAAAGATGATTTATCAATGACATTTGAATTATACTGTTTTGTTGTAATATTCTGATTATACATATACTACAATCATTTCGAATTTATTACAAGAGGAACATTTATTATTTAGGTAATATGTAAATAATTAATAATAGTTAGGTCATAATCCTGGCTGCCTTGACCAACCGCTGGCTGACAATGATTTTTGACGTTTTTCACTTATTTGGACCATATAGAAGAAATTTTGCTCCCAGGCTCCTCTGAAAAATGTTAGCAATTTTTTGCAACAGAACAAAATCAAAATGGCCGTCGAACTTACTGCAATAATAGATACAGTTACTTATATTTTGATTATAACTCGAAACCAAAACACTTTCTTCTATATCAATACGCATTTATAAAAGTTACCTAAGAATGTCACCTATCTCCTGTTAAAGTTTGATCAAAAGTCACTAGGTGCATTATTGTTCCCAAATAGTGCTTAAAGTCGATAAAATTTAAATTTTTGACTCATAAAAAAACAAATATTAGTATAACACCATTAGTATATTTACATGTATATATTGTAACAAAAAATAACATCAAATATAAAAGGACTCTTAGTATACGGATATTTGTATCATATTAGAGAAAACAAGCTAATCATTCTCAAAGCCATCATACTCATTATCACTATTATCACTATTTCAGTCTTTTACTGATTCATCATAGCCATATTGTTTACATCCTGATCATATAGTTATCGTATCCTTATCGAGACAAACACTCTGTAAGTGCGGGTTTTTGATGCCTTACAGGAGATGGGTGACTTCTGAGAGATAGATTTCTTTGCAAGCAAGGCAAATAATTTACTTGTTTTAAAGCAAAGCACCCTGAACGATATTCATCTATAGTTCCATTTCATACTCAATGTGTTATGATGGCAGCAATCTTTAAACGATATGAGAGAAGCGAACTAGAAGACATTTTGGTCAAGGCAGGTGTGGTTGCAGCAGATTCTGATGGGAAAAACACTTCAGACGAAAACTGCGCTACTTTAGATTTTTCTACGAAGCTCTCATTAGTAAGCTACTGAAAGATACTCCACGCATCCTTAGTGATGAAGAAAAGCAAAGCTTGAGATTATTAAAGACACAAACAAGACCCGTGAAATACGTGTTGCAGGGCATTACGTCCTTCAAGAGGAAGAAGAAATTATCCAATTGATCAACAACATCTTCAGTCATGTAACATGTCTGACTACTGGAAGGATTTTTTGGACATGACTGAATATGTCCTTTTGCAGAGTGTGCATGCCGTCCATGCTGATGACGTTGCTCAGTACATGCCTTGCTCCCTTGGATGACATCATACAATAAGCAGAAGTATTGGAGATAGTTTCCTGCAGACTTTTGGGCCATGTTAACTAATCTTCCAGCTTACCAGCGTGATTTCCTCAACGACAAATTTTCTCAGTCCATCACCGGCAACCCATATTCCAACATGGCTTGGTGCTTGTGGATTAATTGCACAATGAACAAGGGGAGCAAACTAAAGTTTGGGTGGCTTTCCATTCTGAAAAATGAGAAACAGCTACTCGTACATTCCAGAAATGTAAACACTATTGCATAATAAATACTGTTCACAACGCTGCTGCTAAGCGTAAGTCAGCAAGTTGGAAGCACACAGAATGTAATCCCAAACACATGAAGATAGATGAGGAATGCGTCTAAAACATTGTTATAATTGCCTCTAAGAGTATGATGCATATCCGTTCGACCCTGATTTACCAGTCCTCCGTACAATGCAGTTAGATGTTTGTCCCACAAAAACTAGTAACTCTTCAAGTCTGCAAGAACCGCTTGAGGAATTCTTAAATGAGTGAATCTATACACTAAGAAAAATCCCTCGATGCAAAATTAAATAAATGAACCGCAAAACATTTGCCACCATAACAAGTAGCTCCCAAGGACAAGGAGACGCGAAAATGAAAATGCTGAGATGGAACAGGCGGCCTTAAAATCAGTGATTAACCTAGTTGAAAGGAGCCAGGTTGTTGATCTAGCTAAGTTATTCGAGAATAGAGTGATTGAGGAAAGCATCACGCTATTTAACGCCAATGGAACATACAGAAAAAAAGCACTAAATGCCAAATGCTTCGGAATGATCTGGCGTCTGGCACTGCCCGCTACAGATGAGAAAAGTCCTGGCTCTGAAAATAAGTTTAATTGGAAAGATTATGGTGAGAAGATAGTTGATACTGTGATAAATTGACACCCAAAATGCGAGTAGAATTGTTTGTGTCAACGATATTTATGACTGTAAATACACCACAAAAGATGAAGAGAGTGCACTCCGAGTGAAAGGAATGGGAAAAATTAAAAATAAACATTACAAGTCCAATGAAGAGTTCCCCTCTAAACCTAAATTTAACAAAATATTATGTAAACTGAAACACAAGATATGGCTCCAAAAGTTCATTCTGAAAGCCCTGCGAGATAAAACCTCAAACTTCAAGAAGGAAATCCTTTATTCAACTGGGCAAAAGTGTGCAAATCTATCTACTGGTGTCGATTATGATGATCTTACGTTTGATCACACAGAAGCAGACAGTTATGCTTTCAAAATACACCACACTTTGGGATTCATGAGACCTGTTGTATTGATGCTGCCTATGTTTCACATATGTACACAGAAAACCTTTACACATCCTGGGTTCTTTGGTAAAGACAAAGGCAAACTGTTTGATAAAGTTAGTACCACTGAGAGAGCACAACTGCAACTGCAGCACTGCGGTTCAGATGAAGAGATAGAGGAGGAGTGTATCCTGGAGCTATTGAAGTTCACAAGGGAAGTGTACATATAAGTGATACCATGGGTGAAGCGTGGGCTATGAAATGGCGCAGTCAAAAGAACAAAAGTTTCTGTAGACTACCGCCCGATCAAGACTGTCTCCGAAATCATATAAAATGTGCCAATTATTTGGCTTATTTGCAAAGAAACCCATCTCCTCTTGGTAAAGGATGGAAGCTGGAAAATGGACCTATAAGGCATCGAAAACCCGTACTTCCAGAGTGTTTATCTCGATACGGAGATGATAACGATGATCAGGATGGGAACAATAACGGGTATGATGAATCAGAAAAAGACTCAGGTAGTGATAAAAGTGATAATGAGTATGATGACATAGATTCTAGTACTGATGAGGACTTTTCGGACATTGAGACTGAATAACTTGTTTTCTCTAATATGATACAAATATCTGTATACGATGAATTTTTGTGTTACAACATGTACATACTAATGCTGTTAGAACTGATATTTGTTTTTTTGTGGTTCAAAATAATGTATTTTATCGATTTTAAGCATTATTTGGGCGCAATAATGTACGTAATGCACGACGTAACAGAAGATAGATGACATTGTTAGGTAATTTTTATAAATGCATAATTATATAGAAAATATTTTTAGTTTTTAAGTCATATGTCAAAATTGAGTTTTTATTGATTTTTAGCACTATTTTGGCACAATTTTGCACATTAATCTTATCTGATTTTGATCAAACTTTAACAGGAGATAGGTGACATTCTTATAGGTAACTTTTATAAATGCATATTGATATAGAAGAAAGTGTTTTGGTTTCGAGTTATAATCAAAATATAAGTAACTGTATCTATTATTGCAGTAATTTCGGCGGCCATTTTGATTTTGTTCTGTTGTACAAAAATGCTTACATTTTTCAGAGGATCCTGGGAGCTAAATTTCATCTATATATGGTCCAAAGAAGTGAAAACAGTCAAAAATCAGAGGTTGGCCACGGCAGCCAGGATTATGGCCTAGTAACTATATAATATAATCTGTTTAATAATGTCATAATTTGTATAATTTATTATTAACTAAATTAACCTAAATACTATTATATTTCTAAAATATAAATAATAAAAGGTGCGATTTAGAAGTTAGAAAAAATTGTAGTAGTTGAAATTCTAAAAACTTATTTACACAACAACGAATTAAATTATAAAAGGAAATATTTGCAGTAGTAGTAGTAGTAAATAAGACTTATTTTACAAAATGACAGACGCATTAAGTTACATAAAATTTGGTTTCATGTTGTAGAAAAAAGACACAAATTTATATACAAAATCTTATACAATTACGTGGTATACAAAGTATGGTGTTGATTTAGTAGAATAGCACTTTCATTTAGTTAGTAATAGTTAGGTATATTTTGCATATATTTGTATATTTTCAATCGAATTCTACGTTGTAATTATATGTAAGCCTTTCCTGTATCTTATTCGCATTTGTATTTCAACACTTTGGTCTACAGGTCTACATATATTGGTCTACACATATAAGAAGTAAGCACAATTAGGCATCGTATGTGCTTGAGTGTTAATAGTTAAAATTGATTATGGTATTCTCATTCAGCAAAACATATCGATATCTTGCTCCCATCCATATGGTTATTGGATCGATCATTATTCTTATTGATTTCGTATCAATTGTTCTTGTCCATGCCAAAAAAACAGTTTTTTCTGAAAGCTACAGGCTATTATGGAGTGGAATTCCTACACTACTCTGTGGGATTTTTACCTTCAAAGCTTCTAATAACAAAACGAGTCGAAAGATGATGATCACTGCTCTTGTTTTTGCAATAATCGAATGCATCGGTAACATCATTGGTCTCCCTTTATCGGCTTTATATGTGGTGCTTCATGGTTATGTTTTCAAAGGAACACTTTCAATTCCCCCCTTTCTTAACTTTCTTCTAATGTTCAAAGCACCGGAAATCAGTATTTTCAAAGTTAAGCCTGCATTGATCATGACATTATTCATTTCAAAGATTACTTTGTTAGTATTGAATATTTTTATGGTTCCAATTTCAATCTTTCAAGTTTTTCTTGCTTCCAAATCTTTGTGTCGACACTGATATTTACAATTGAATTATATTCTTCATTATCACAATAAAATGTCTGTTTAATAAAATTTCTATATAAAAATATACTATTTCTCATTTATACACTCTAAATCGATTTTTTGTATTATATAATCTCTTTATACCAATTTGAACGGTAGTTGCCCCATAAAATAATATCAATTTTATATGCTACGTAAATTTCAGTAATTTCGATGGTATTATTATATATATTAATAGGAAATACAATTTATACTTATTCTGATTTGTCTCGATAAAATGTCTGAAAAACTACAGAGTGGTTCAAAAGTAACGCTACTATTCATATAAAGTTAATCAAGTTAAAGTTAGAATAAAATTCTGTCAAAACATAACTATATATATATATATATATATATATATATATATATATTATAGAACATATATTGGATGTGTAATAAACAGATGAATAATAATGTCACTCAATAAAGTCCCCGTCAATGAAGCATTTTGAAATGACCACCTACCTCGTTAACATTATTATATGAATAGAATTGTGTTACTATGAATCATGCCCTGATTATAATATATAATGTTTAGTTTATATTATATTATCGTATAAAATCGAATTTGCACGACATTTAAATTACGTATGCTAAAATACTTTTATTGACTCCTATATATTAATAGTTTTTTAAGGGCTTATTATTGATTAACTTATAGAGCATATAGTTGTTACGTGCTACCTTATAACAACATTAATTCAATATGCCACTTTTTATTGATGTATATAATAATAATAATAATAATTGTTTATTTGCAAATAAAATGTGTATCAATGGGAATCTTACACAATATTTACATGCGAAAAACAGAATATATTTAATGAGAGAAACAGAAAGTACATAGCAGAAAAAAAGAAATAATAATAATAAAAAAAAACAGAAGGAAGACAAACATGAAGAGGGAAATTAGGAATTGAAGAGAAGAGTAGCTTTGGGAAAGAAAGAGTTCAGTCTTACAGAAGTTCTGGCAACTGGCTGACGGAGTCTTCTGTTAAGCGGCATGATTGGTGTACAGAAATTGTGGAGAATGTGTTCAGTATTTGAGACAGCTTGTTTCAAAAGTTTTATAGATTGGGTTTCTCGACGTGATTTGAGAGAATCAGGGAGATTGTTAATTTGATCTGGATCTGGATCTGGATATCGAGACAGCGTAACTGAAAGCTTCAAGTTTACGCGATAATTTAAATAAGTTAAAATTTACATAAAATCCCCCCAATTCAATTAGTAGAAAGAAAAATAATATATAATAGATGATAAATATTGTAATGTGTTGTGAATATCGTAACATTACATAACTGGAATTATAAAACTCATAATATATGATAATACAAAAAAATAATTGAAAAGCATATATTTCTATAAAATTTAGATATTTACAAAAGGTTCAAATAATATTAAAAGCATTAAATAATGTTTATTACTGTTAACTAAATATAAAAATTAGATACCTAGATTCATTTGAAAGTTTTATTAATATACAATTTATGCGAAATATCTATTTGAACTAAAAATACCACCCATACAAAAAATACTAGTCTTCAAAGTGTGACGTGCCAGGAGAATTATAAAAGTCTTAGAAAATGTTAAATAAAATTCATATAGTGAAAATAAAAATTGAAATAGCTAAATAGTTTTAATTGTCACATATATATATGTACAAATATAATGAACAAAGGTTTGCGTAAATATTGTTTTAATAGTATATTTTATAATATATAATTCTGTAATTTAGCATTTAGCATTTAATAATTAAACAATTCTGAAATTGAAGAACAGGATTGGCTGGAAATCATTGAAAACGACTTTATTCATACTATTTAATTAAAACAATCGGATTGATAGAATTTGACATCTAAAAATCCTTCAATTTAATTTGTTTTGAATACAACATATATTTGTTTACTATAGTTTAGTTATAATCTATAAATTAAGTAATAAAAGTTTTACATCAATTAAAAAAATAATCAATATATATATATGTATTTCGCTTTGTAGTTTACAGTGGTGGGGTGTAATATAATATTCATTTTGGGAGTCTTAGATGATTAGGTACATGCTTATTTGCCATGTTTTGTGATCTTCCATGAACTATAACTTTTTCGGATTTTATCTAATCACTTAATTTTTTGGTCTATAACCCTTACATTATTAGTAATCAATTTGAGTATGAGAAGATATTAATGTAAAACTTTTAACGAAATAAATAATATGATTACATTAAAAGTAAAAAAAAGGTGAAAATCCTGATATTAAAAAAAACTAATTTTAATAAATCAATATGGTATTTTTATCGAAAGAAAAATAATATATTTTTAATACTTTTCGTCCTATCCTTTACATTAAAATTTCAAAGTTTTTCATTGCTATTTTACAATTAGTGATTTCACAGTATCGGTTATCTTTTTTCTAATGGAATAATTTGTGAAAATAAACCGAAATTTTCAAATAGTAGTAGGCTGATACTGTATTGAATTTAGAAAATGTTTGCTCAGTATAGCTATTATGTAGCAACCATATAGTAAAAAACATGTTGTTGCTTCAAAGCAGGTAACGGAACCAAAAATGTGATAGTTATAGCTCTATTCACATACATTATGTTATACGAACTACAGTAAGAATTATGCTCGATATAGATTATAATTCTAATTTAGAGTATAAATTAAACTATTATTTTACATAATTATAAGTATTTTTAAAACTTTTTAGAGATATGTACTTGAAAGCAGGAAATGGAATCAAAATTTGAATCATCTATCAGATTGAATAAATTGTAGATTTTACTGTATACTGTTTTATATTGCAGTACATGCTTAAAACACATTTTGTAAAACGTATTTTTGAGTTTTTATTTTTCGAAAAAGGATTATTAGGATAGGACCATATTAAGATTTATTAAATTAATAATTTTATATAAATTTTTTTTATCGTTTATTGAATAGTGGGGGGAGGGGTGTTCTAAAATATACGCATTATATAGGAGTCGTAAGTTCAATGTTCAAACAATTTATTAATACATTTTTTATATGTACAAAAGATATTATCGAACAACAAAACTGCCGATAAAACCATTAAATTATTGTGAAAATCCTAATTTTTATACTAAATTAAATTCTTTAAATTTTAAAAGGAATATACTGATTCATTATATAAATAAAAATGGATTGTTTTTTAGGAAAATTTGTTTTTTGAAAACATGAAGTGAATTTGCTACTCGATGGCGGTTCCGCTTTTCAATTGGTTTATAACTTGATTCAGCATTTGATTGCATAGGGCAGCATAAGGATTCATTTCAATCAGCATTTGTTTGGCAAACTTTCCTCCCAGCGCGGCTGCTTTTCTGTATATAATGAAGATTGAGGAAATTAGAATTTAAAACTATTGAATGTTTTATTTGTATAGCAACAATGGAAATACCTTTTACACGTTAAAATATTATAATATTGAATCGAATGCAAAATTCCCTCTAATTTGCTATTTTACATTTTAAAATCAAAATTTGTCTTACATATGTATTTAATAATAACAAATATTCTAAAATTGTACCGCAAGTCTTCAACTGCCTTGTCTGAATCTTCTTCTAATCTGTAGAGAATTCCTCGCTGGGTGTATGCCTGACATGCCACTATTCCATGACCTTTAGTCAAGGTTAAGGCCATGTCAAGGTCACTAAATGCAGCTAATAAGAAATTAAACAAAAATAGCAAAAACAATTTATATTTTTATTTTATTTACAAATTATTCAAAAATTTAAAAAAATTTATATATAATACCCATATAGGCCTATTATATATTTTGTATTATTTTTATATTTTGTAATTTAAGACATTTTTGATAGTTTTATACTAAAATTATCAAAAATAATTGATTTATGGAAAATTATACTCTATATCTAACATAGACATTACACTATAATAACAAGTATAGTTAACGTATAGTTATAGAATGTATATGATATCTAATCAAAGATTATACTCGATATAGGTCTTTCAAGGTCATTTTTTCTTACTTTTTTAGTTTTATTGATCTTTAGTAATTCATTCGCTTACCAATATGTAAATTAAAACAGTTGTATGCAAATTGTGTAGTTACAAATAATCACTTAACCTTTGTTATCTGCAAGCAAGCGATGCACTTGTGCTCTGTTATTGTAAGTGGAAGCATAATTGGGGAACCTAGCGATAATGTCCGTCAGTTGATTCAGAGCAAGGAGGTGATCGCCTGCTTCGGCAATCTTTACTGCATTTGTCTCTTCGCTAAAATGAACGGAAAGAAACTAAATAACATATATAAATAAATAGTTGTCTTATTTTTGTTAACAATAAATAATTAAATCTTAATATACATTTTCACATCATTTCAAAAAATGTAAAATCGAGACTGTTAATTAAACAAACATTTGTTAATTCGGACTAAATTAATTGTAAAATTCTAGAAATAATTTTTTTTACTAAATACTATAACTAAAGTCAACAGATTCAATTTGGGATCATTGTACATATAGTAATCAAATGGAATTTTTGTCATCTCTTATTACTTGGTTCCAATAAAACAAATGGCATTTTTTATTTAGAAACATTTAAAAATTATTATATTTGTTTACTTTATACTGACTAAACAAATAATACTAAAATACCTAAACCAACCATTTAAGATTCTCGACAATTTCCAAAGAAAGGTCTTTTAGAGATTCATCCACAAAGTTTTTTTCATCCATGTGTTCGCTGATTTCCTCATCATCCTTAGGATGCTCTGGATTGAACACGTGACTTAGAACATCTTTATCGTGAGTTGAGAGGGACATTATTTCTTCAAAACTGTCAAATACATTTGCGTACCTATGTTATTATATCGTGTTTTTAACTTCCTATACAATGTGCAATCACTGTTGCGTTAAATCGTTGAACTTATATTAATCCATTTTTAAATTCAACATGAATCAATATGCCATAAAAGGAATAATATTATGAAATATCCTAAATTGAAAGACTAAATCAGAAATATATTTATCATTATTTAGAAAAGTTCTATATGGGTTGTCAGATATGACCAATATTATATGTACCTACAACCTATAACTCGTTTCATTATTACGCAGAGAAAAGCACTCATTATATCTTTATTGAGTATATTCAGTTCCCCCCCCCCCTATACCTCAACATAAACCGTGCCTTATATTTCAGCAAATCGGCATTCGTATTCGCGTACATAAATATTTAACAGACACTTATATAAAACCAACCTTTAAGTATTTAATAACATTAATATAAACTGCAAGGTTAGTGCAATTTAAATCATTCTGAATTCTTTAAATTGATTCTATATGTTGAATTCTATATATTTTTATGACGTACCTCTTAGATATTTTTCACAATAATAGATATAATAATTAAACTACTAAGTTAAAATATGATACCTAAAAAATAAGGATTTAAATTCTCCTTAAAATATCCAAATCAGAGCGTATCCATAAAATAGCCTTACTAGAATCGATCTGTCCATCAATACATTAGGTTCTCATAAGCTTAAGCAAAATACGTTAATACTACTGATGACCTCGGAAGTGCACGTTTCAGTCACCAATACGTAAACTAGTGGTGAAGAGTAAGATTAACACAATCCTGAATTTTCTAAATTATTAACTGCCGAACACGAGTGCGTGGTATTCAAGCAAACGTTTTTGGTAACAGTATCCAAGCATAAAGTACTGAACCTTCTTTTATTCAATTTGATTAATCAATCATGATTGTTATGTTTTCATTTTTTATAATTCAATAATCACGAAAAGGAATCAGAAACAGCAAGCGGTTACATCTGCAAACACCTCATTTGTTATACGGGTAGGATCAAAAAAGAATATTTATAATAGAATATAACATTTATTTAAGTGAAAATTAAATAAAGAAATAACAACGAAAAATCTGAAATCATGTAAAAAAAACAAACAAGAACAACAAAAATGTTATTCAATATATAATAATTAAAATCACATCCCTTGATGCAAAGAAATAATTTGCGTAGAAGATAATAGTTAAGATCATTTCATTTCAGATCATTTCATAGCTGCAGGATCAATGCATTGTTATCATCTCACAACAAAACAGTCGAGAAAGCTTTTTGTATTATATATTAACAATGTTTTGAGTATTGGGCTTATATAAAGCAATGAAATAAATTTTTTTTAAATTAAGTATCCCTAATTTGTTCGATCAATATATAATCCAATATCTGTAAACTGGTAAAACAAATTAAACCAAATCAATTTTTCGTTCAAATAAAACACAGATTTACTATAATCAAACTTAGGTTTAAATTATTTTTTTTTCAGTGTTGTGATTGAATTATGAAAACCAAACCATTATATTTTGGATCAAGAGACCAAAGTGTTTTCAAAGTGTAATCAATCTTTTTCAGTAATGGGAATATTTGATTATCATAATTAGAAACAAACAAAAAGTATCAGTTAAAATGTTTTGAATGTCACAGATTTTGGGGAAATCTAATTTACCTGAAATTTCGGGAAAATCACACCCCTGAATTTATATAAATTAACTCGTCCTAATCTATTCCAAATAAGAAACATTGCAAAAAAAGTTGAATATGTATAACAAGAGATTATGCAGACGATTTTTCTTTATTTGTTTTTCAGATCACTCAATAGAAGATATTAGTAATATCTTCTTTATTTCCTTCCATATAAGCAAATATTTCCCCCACAACTATCCTTCAATTCCAACTTCTGGCCGATCTTCATGACGTCCCATGTTCTGGTAAAGCCCTCGATCTAAAAGGAAAATTGAGTGAAGTACAATTTATCGAAATGTATTATACACCTAGTAGCAAATATATTCTAAATTATTAGTGATCTTTTCATATACATTAACGTCATCTTATATCTTCTGAAGAATAAATACGAAAATTGGATAATATTTTTCTGTTAGTAAATAAGTTCAATGTACATTGAATATAGTAAATAAGTTCAAGTTTATTCAATATATAGAATGACTGAACTAAATGTTGATCAAAGATCCTTTAAAATCAAGAATGAGACCAGTTTGAAAAGCAGGACTTTATTTGTAGTCGTAATGATCATATTTTATATTTCGATAAAATATGTTGTATTGAAGATTAATATTTGAAAGATTAGGAATGTGTTTTAATGAAATTTAGATTAAAACATGAATCCATTACGTGGTTTATACACGTATCTGCTATTTGAACTATTCATCGGTTCAACAAAAGTCCACTTTTATGACCCTCAAATATAATATAGTGCGCTTATTATGTGTGTAAAATATTCTTGCACTATAGTGTCGTCAGAAATTAAAATTGACTATTAGCTGGTCAGCTAGCACCCTCCAGGTACAAGGAGCGAGACACCAACATTGACCCCTTATACTTGTAGATAATGGTGCCAAATATTCCGAAATAGACGTCTGCCGGAGTTGGAAGAGTTGGTTTGGACCACAAGCTTTTTTGTTTTCCCATATTAAAGAATAGGAAATTAGTTAAAATAGGTTACTTTTAAACATGTTTCTTATAAAATAAAAATTTTAATTAGGTTTTAAAAAGTTTTGTTGCATATGATTATGAACCTATAACTGATTTCTCTATATTAAAACAAAAAATAAACACATATGTCATATTATTTTATTCCCAGATACTTTTGAATATTGGTATTAGACCAATTTTTATCAACAATTCACACAAAATTGAGTCTAATACCAATATTGAAAAGTATGTTGAAAAAAAAAATAAGAAGAAATATGTGCTTATTTATGTTCAAACCAGCTCTCCCAACTCCGGCAAACGTCCATTTTGGAATGTTTGACACCATTATCTACAATTAGGGGGGAAGGGGGGAGGACAATATTGGCATCTCGTTCCTTGCAGCTGGAGGGTGCTAGCATTAAATCATTAAATATTTTTTTGTCATTTTCAAAATAAGGTAGGTGATAAAATAACGAATTGTGATATAATTTAGAAAAACTAAACAGAAAATAAACAAAAGCAATAAAATTGATTTCTGAAACAAAGGAATGTCGTGAACAAGTTATTAATTTTGTTGGGACGAGAGTATAACACACCTCGAAAATTTATGAGTTTTGTTAACTCCTTGACAAATGTTGTTAACATTTATTTAATCAGATTTAAAATAATTACTAGTTATATTAACAGACCTGGGATTAACGAGTAAATTTATTTTAGGAATGGATTAACGGAATCAAATCGATATGGGTGCCTATGGCTACCCGGACAGCATCGAAAATGTATGGATTTTGAAGCTAAGCATGCATAGTAATGCATTAAATAATTATATATAAAAATTAAGAAATAATTCATGTAAATTTTTGTAGAAATTTTAGGAACAATGACAGGTTTGAATTTATTTAGTAAATTTTGTTAATTAATTAGTAACAAATAATAATGTCATCGCATAACTTCACAATTTTTAACTTTAGCAGTGATGATTCAGATACTTCCGCTCTTGTCTTTCTTACTAAACTAATTAATTTCGGTCGCTTATGAATCAACTGACAAAGACACCAGCCGGCCGTGGTGAACAAATTAAATAAGTCTTTAAATCTTACAAACTGAATGTCTTACTGTATCCGGCAAAACCCGGCATGGGTACAAATGCTTGATTAGTTTCCTCGTTTTGTAAATGTATAGCGATTTGATAGAGTAGGAAGCAGGAGAGTGGTTTCAATAGAAGATTCAAAATGCACATTCTATGGATTCAAAACGATAGAACAGATTGTATTAGTTATGTATAAATCTATATTTATTAATGTATATTTCAAGATATTTTTACAACATACCCAAGTGAAAATCTAAATTCACTGACATATCCGGCCTCGTCTAAAATAAAAAATAAAATACAAAATATGGTGGTCATAAGTTTTTTTTGTATGAAAACAGATTTAAAATTACTTGTTAATTATTATATATATATATCAAAAAATATGGTACTTATTAAAAATATATATATAAATGAAATAATAAACTTACTACTTTTCTTAATTTCAAAATAATCAAAAGCTCTTGGTTGATAAATAGACAAAAAGATGATATCCATAATGAAAGATATGAATAGTGCAATAAAATACTGAAATATAGAATTGCAATTTCCTGTTCAAATTCTATCACCCATTGAAAAAACTCTTGAAGAAATTATCAAATTTAAATTTGCTTTTATATTAACTAATCAATGTTTAGAACCTTTTGTAAGATACAAGCTAACTCACCATACAAACCATTTCTCCATTTTCCATCCTGACCATAGCCAACAAGCCAATAATGCAGATTATAATGTGCATGTATGTGTAAGAAAATGGTAAGAAGCGACCACACTGTGCAGCCCTGAAGTTACAAAGTCATTTCTTTATAATTAGAATCAAAACTATTTTAATGTTTATAATGCATTAAAATTAAAAAATAATATTTCATTATGTATTTTTTGTTTTACTAATAATATATCAATAATAAGAAAAATATATAGTTTGTTCATAAACTCTGACAATTATTTTAAAAATGTAATCATTTAATACATTTACAGATATATTAATTATTTATTGTTTTAAAAGGGTGTAAATATTAGTATATATGCATTTATAAATGAAATAAATTTACAATAAGCTTACCAAACAGAAAGGAAGAAATGAATGCAGAAAATTACCTAAAAATGAAATACACAAAGCTATAACAATAAGTTGCTAAAAATAAAAGTGTATATAATATGTTTTAGAAATATATATTTTTTAAATACTATGCAAAACTTTAAATGAAATACAATATCAAACTTTTATAAATTAATATATGTACACTTATCAATAAAAAAAATCAGGATTATATGCTTAAAAATTTATTTTGCTAAAGTTAGATTTTGTTGTAGCTTCAGACAAATGGAGAGTCTACTGTAATATACAACAATGAGTTACCAACATATACAACAACAAGTTTTAAATATCTTAAAATTTTTATATTTCTAAATATGTATAACAGATGATTCATTTATTGAATTATTATAATATTTGCATTTTCAGTTTAAAATGTATTTTATGTAAATTGTATCTATATTTCATATCTTAGTCCTAATGTTGTATATTAAAAAATTATTTAATTAAAATTAATTTGCAATTCTTTAAATACAATATGTAAAAAATATAATATTTAAAAATATCTTTTAAAGAAACTTAAAAGATAAAATTAAATTAAAACACATTTCTTATAATAAATGAATGTAATAGTAGAACTTCAAAAAACTTGTTGTAAGTGTGATAATAAAACTTCAGCAGATAGTAAGCCATATTAAGTATTTTTTTGGAACTTATGCTGCAGTCAACTTGCTATCTCTTGAAATTTGATATATACCTTGGTCACAAATCTTAATCTGAATTACTCAATCCTGGTGGAAGTGTATTTTTGCAAATACATTTAAATCAGGTCTTTATGATGTCTTCTGAAAATTTCAAATGAATTAAGGTGTTTTTTCCAACATTTCTTAACTCATGAGGTTTTGCACCATCTTGCTTCCAAATCAATTTTTCTCCATTTAAGGTATCATTCATGTGACTAAAAATTAGGGGGTCACATCTTGTTGTAGTATATATTCTGATTAATAGTTTTTGTTCTTTTCAATCAACAGACACCTTTTTGACCTTCATCAAACCAATTAAGAAAATATAGCTCTGTTTTCCCATAGGATGGGTACTTTGTTACTTTCAGCATATTACTGCCTTTGAATAAATAGAACAAACATATTTATAGAGAAGTTCAAGTAAAAACTTAGATATCTCAAGATCAGGTAGTGGTTGAAATTAATAAAAAAACAACCTTCTGTAATGACTATGGAAGTGTTTCTTGATATGAAAAAACAGAGCTCAAAAATAAAATTTCATAAAAGAGTCAGGGGCAGATCCAGAAAATAGTTAGGGGGGTGTCCCATTTTATAAAAGGCGCATTTACTATACTATATGTATTTTCACAATATGAATTTTAATTTTTCTCTCAACATTATTATTCGAATTAAATTATAAACAAAGTAAAAATAGCACTTTCTGTTTATATTAAGTTTGTATTTTTACAAATATTTGATAAGTGTTTTCTTACAAATGTTGGATTATAGTGTTTACAGAAATAGGTATGTCAAAACATCATATACATATTAATAATTGTGTACAATAACATAATAATCTAATGAAAGATTAAAGTTTAAATGTAATAAGTGGGAGTTTTGTCATATGAGCAATGCAGAATGTGGCTTAATCATTCAAAATGTCCAGAAGGGATGTTTACATGCCATTTGATTAACAATTTTGCCAGATCAATGGCTGGGAGGTGTGAGATTTATACCTTGGACAGTGATGTGTGCGAAAGAGGAGAATCTTACATCGAGCTGAGAGATAAGTTCATTGAGGTAAGGAATAACAAGGGCTCATTTGAAATGAATATTTGGCGAATCCCCAAGAGTGTTGTTTCGGTTTCTTTGTTACATACATCTCCTAGGAATTGAAGGAAGAACATCAACACTGGCAGCCAATGCAGATGACTCTTGGAACCACTGACTGTATTTGTCATCAACATTAGTTTGAGCATCAGCTACAGTAGCTTTCACAAGAGATATGTTGGAATAAGCACAAACAATATCTTCACTGCATCCTTGAAGACTTTGACTGAGCTCTTTTGTGTAGCCCATTACATTTTTGGTGACAATCATAACAATGATGTATTGGAATTGAGTGATGGCAGCATTTAGAGCAGTAGCATCCTGTTAAATCCTTCCGTGGTAGACATAATACCAAGAGAAGCTTCATTGGCAGCGTAAAACTCAACAAATACCTCCAAAGCATTGTGGTGCTGAATGAATCATGTTATGCAAGTGTCAAGCAATTTATTTTTGTTTGAGTTTGGATACAGTTGATCTATCCATTTCTGAAGGTTTAAATTTCACTTTGGAGAGTAATTGTAAAAGAGGGCAACCTTTTCTGATGTATCAATCATATTAGGAATTAGCTGTTGCTTACCACACTTGCTCAGAGCCAGATTGAGACAGTGACTTACGCAGTGAACATATATGGCTTTCAGGTAATCTTTTGTTATTAATGCTGCAGCACCATTAGTTTTTCTATTTATAGCACATACTTGAATTGTATGTAAAACAATAGAAGTTAGATAGACAGACACAGTCACATATATATTATAGGTTCATTTATACATATGTATATATAGCTTTTATCTAATAATAATTAATTATTGATCACTGATATTGCAAGTCATAAGTCAGTATAAACTACCTATATACAAAAAATTAAATAATACACAAAATGGCACTTGTAAGTAAAAACAATAGGCACTGAGTGGTGATTATTCATTAAAAGGGGTGTCCCAGGACACCTTGGACACCTCCCTAAATCTGCACCTGAGAGTGAGTTAATTGAAACTTAACAATCTCCCTTATTTATAACTCTGTAATGGCTCCTGTGTTTTGATTGCCTGAATTAAACCATATATGTTGGTTATATGTGTGTGGGTAGTCTGGATTTTTTTAAATGGCAATTATCAGATATGGATTTTTTAAAGAGGGCATTTTAATATAACATAATTATGTAAAATGTGTATAATTTATGAAAGGATGCCATTGCCTTTGCTAGAGGGGGTCATTTAACTCTTTGACCTTTTCCTGGTGGTGCACATGATTGTTCCCATGTCTTTTTTCTGTGGTTGTTTTTTCAAACCTTATCTGTTTATATATAAAATTGGGCTTTGCACAAAACCTTGTTAATAATTGTGATAGAAAAATTCCTGATTGCTGCCAAGATATTGGGCATGCATAGTCAAATTATAAATATAAACAGGTAGGAAATGTATAAAATCTTTGGCATGCAATTTTCACAAAAAGTACATGTGGTTAGGGATGATTTGTTTTATATTATTACATTTACAGGTTGAGAAAGACATCTATTGTCTATATTAATGTAAAGCAAAAATGTGGAAAGTTTCAAGTTTGGAGTTTAAGGAAAAAATGGAAAAAATATTTTAATGATGTACTTCATCAAACGATTAAGAACTGGTTTTACAATACATTAAATTTTTAATTTACTTTGAGAATACTGCCTGGAGTTTGAATTGTTGTTCTTAAACTTTGGTGAAAACTAAGACTAACATCTTGCATTGTATTCATGTTTAATACTTCCAATATTGTTTTTTCAAAAGTAGCTCTGTAAATAAAAGTACCGTTATTATAAATTCAAATGGAATAAAAAAATAAAATAATATTTCTAAGTACAATTTAATTTTATTTTCATTTATAAATAAAAAAGAACTCCTCTTAAGTTGTGTATGTAGGCCCTAGGGGTTCAGTAAGGTAAACGTGCTTCTTAGGGTGTAAAACTTGAGTTATGCGATGTAAAACATGATTACTAGTGTAATGAATGAGCTCTGCAATGTAAAGCATGCATAGCAGTGTAAATCACGAGCTCTGCAATGTAAAGAATGCTTAACAGCGTAAAGCTTGAGTTATGTAGTGTAAAGCTTGAGTTATGTAGTGTAAAGCATGCTTCAAAGCGTAAAGTTCGAGTTATACAGTGCAAAGCTTGAGTTATACAGTGTAAAGCATATGAGCTCTGCAATGTAAAGCATGCTTAAAAGTGTAAAGCTTGAGTTATACAGAGTGCATGAGCTCTGCATGCTTAACAGTGCAACGTGCTTAAACAGCGTAAAGCTTGAGTTCTACTCTGTTAAAGCGTGCTTTATATGGTGGCCCGGGTTAACTATATATAATAGTATAATAATATAATAAGTAAGATGTGTGATGCCTGTTTTCCGGATTTTGATTTGTCAGCTGTTAACATTTCTGGATTTGCTAGGGATCTATTTTTTATTTTAAATAACAAACCAAGACACAATGAATAATATTATTAATGTGGATATGGTTCCCGGCTGACGATTAGCCAGACCGGTTATATATAATATAGAAAGAATATACTACAATCCTATTGGTTTATAAGAATGTTTACATAACAATAGAATACACCATCACCCCCTCCCTAAAAGTAATGGAACTCATTACGAAATCTTGTAAGGGGAAGTCGTCGATTCGGTCGTACTGACTTGCGTGGGCGGCGGCGTACAGGTGGTGTCGGCGGTGCGTCCACTTGTACAGAGACCTCGGAGTTGTCCAGGGTGTGGATATGAACCAATTTTCTTGCGTTCCATACTTTAACATCATAAATAAAATAGGTATAGTTTCCTAAAACACGGATAACTCGACGAGTTGTTGAGTAAGGTGACCATCCTTTCTGTACATGTGGTAATTTGGTGCATGGTAATTGGTTGAAGAGCATTTCTGCTGAACTTAAACCATCTGGCGTAGAGCTTGTAGCGGGGAAAGTAAATAATAACCCTTGTATACCTGTGGCGCATTTTTTTCAAGCTGCAATCATGTTTTGAATGCCATATTTAAAATATCGATTGAAAGAATGTCGGTGCTGGCTAGGGCAAGATTCCCTACTAGGGAGTCCAGCGAGGCCTACATGAACTGTAGGGAATCCCGAAACCCGATCTTCATCTGCTTCCCCCTCCCTTGGACTGTCTGTTGTGGCTTTTTTAACTTCGAACTCAGCATCCATCGCCATGTATCGTTCCTTCGTCTGAGCAATCACTAATATTCCTATCCTCCGACCTTACCCAACGCTTCTGCGCAGAGGACATGCGAGTCATACCCTCGGAAATTATGTAAAAACACCGCACCATAATACACAATTATGGTGGTTAACATGTTCGCTTAATGAAGATTTTCATTCATCGGTTCACATTATTTGGTTTTGCATTTGAGGATCATCATCAAATAAACCAAAGTGAGTATCGCATGTCTCCACAACAAGGCGATAAAAATCGTCATCAGATAACCTGTCGTAATCTTGGAATATAGGGCCTTGCATTAAGATCTTTGAGAGGACGTCAAATCGATCCTCGACTAATACCACTCTCTAAGGACTAACGACGAGTTAATAAAGGAATCATTGAAAAGTAATCCGCTCCGTCATTTATTTCCGTCGTCCTCAGCATCGTCCTCCGTCATTTATTCCCGTCGTCCCCTCCACACATACACTCCTGGATTCGCTCCTGACCGAATATCTCAAATATTTGTATATTTTTGCTAAAAATTCATAGAAATATGTAACGTGAAAAACCATACATATCAATAAATATACGTTATATAATTCGATTTAAAAAATGGGACGAGTTCACAGTTTATTTTTTTGTTAAAAACATATATATATATAAATATTATCTTTGTTTAAGTATCCCGATATCTATGGTTAAAATTTAATATTTCATAATTTATTTTAGTTTATATTTTTAGTTGTTTAGTTTTTAGTTTTTAGTTTTTAGTTTTTAGTTTTTAGTTTTAGTTTTTAGTTTTTAGTTTTTAGTTTTTAGTTTTTAGTTTTTAGTTTTTAGTTTTTAGTTTTTAGTTTTTAGT
>JAUZNC010025408.1:0-22774 GCA_034780395.1 Vannuccia rotundouncinata | reverse complement strand
TAGTGTCATTTCCTTTTGTATAGTGTCATTTCCTTTTGTATAGTGTCATTTCCATTTGTATAGTGTCATTTCCTTTTGTATAGTGTCATTTCCATTTGTATAGTGTCATTTCCTTTTTTATAGTGTCATTTCCATTTGTATAGTGTCATTTCCTTTTTTAGTGTCATTTCCTTTTATAGTGTCATTTCTTTTTGTAAAGTGTCATTTCCTTTTATATAGTGTCATTTCCTTTTGTAGTGTCATTTATTTTGTATAGTGTCATTTCTTTTTGTAAAGTGTCATTTCCTTTTATATAGTGTCATTTCCTTTTGTAGTGTCATTTATTTTGTATAGTGTCATTTCTTTTGTAGTGTAATTTCTTTTTGTATAGTGTTATTTCCATTTGTAAAGTGTCATTTCCATTTGTATAGTGTCATTTCCATTTGTAAAGTGTCATTTCCATTTGTATAGTGTCATTTCCTTTTGTATAGCGTCATTTCCTTTTGTATAGTGTCATTTCCTTTTGTATAGTGTCATTTCCTTTTATAGTGTCATTTCCTTTTATAGTGTCATTTCCTTTTTTAGTGTCATTTCTTTTGTAGTGTCATTTTCTTTTGTATTGTGTCATTTCCTCTTAAAGTGTCATTTTCGTTTCTGCACTCGTACCCTTTTTTCTCTTCCGAAAACGCCAATGGACATAACGAAAGTTTCTTGATGTTAAGTAGCAGGTAAAAATCATTAATATATTAAAAATATGATTTTTTGGATTATATATAGCATATTTAACCAAAGAGGCAATAAAATATAATCCATACACAATTTTAAAACTAATTTTCTCAATTATTATATTTATAATTCATTTAAAACATCTGTCTTTTATTATATCGGACGATTTTCCAGAACTTCATTAATTTAATTTTTTAAGAATTTGATGTCAATAATTAATCTTTTGTAAGAAACAAATAAAAATGATATTTTATATATTTATTTGTAATTTTGGCCTCTTATAAATCTTATTCTATTATCATTTATAGCAAAATTATAAAAAATAATAATCTGAGATTGAATATGAGCAAAAATGCAGACCCCAGATCCCCATTGATATCCTTGACGTCATAAAACCAGAGGAACATAATTCTCGCCAGACGGAAGTCCATGTCTAACTTTTCCGCATATTATAAGAAGTTCTGTTTCGAGTAATCTCATCCAAGAATCTTCTTCAGGGAGGGTTTTGTAACTGGAAGAGGAAGGGGAACTTTCGTTCGCAGATTAAGTTTAGCGTCTCTTAAAAAGTTCTTCTTTTGACCAATCGTTGACGAGAATGGGAAAACAGGAAAGAGAAAGGATTCCGTTTTCCTCTCAGTAGTGAGATAAGGAGATGTTGACACACAACTACTGATCTTACACTTGTTAGTTTATCTTAGGTATCGGGCGAGAATAGATACACTATCCCAATCATTATAGCAGAATTGGATGCGCCGTCTGTTTTCCATTTTTTCCTGTTCCCGATCCGCGTTCACCCTCAATTTCCTCAATCTTCCTCATGTTCTGTAACAACAACGTCGGTGTTATAACTTGCACAAGACAACTTCGATAATTGTGCCTCATTTAGTTGGTCGTGTTTGGACAATTTCGTTTATCACCACTCAGCATTTGAAAGTTTTCTATTTCAAAAGTGGATTTCAACTTTTTGACTGCGAAAACTATTTAGTTTTAACCTTGAATTTATAAACACAAACGGTAAGTTTAATTTTTTTATAGTTATTAATATTTAAAAATAAATTTTTTTTTTATAAATTCTATATTTAAATATTTACCTTTTTATAAATTTTGCTTTGTTAAATCATACATTGTAATATTGTACAATTGTATTGGTAAATTTTCATATTTTCAAATAAAATTACTACATAAATTTTAAATAAAACACAAATTTCATAATGGCCCATTAAAACATTTTAAGTTGCATTTATGCAAAATAAGTTTTATATATACCTCACATATTTAAGGTTCAACTTTTAAATGAAAATAACACTAGCAAAATATGAAAAGTTTCTCATACTATCAAAATTAATCCTTGCTTCGATAAATAAAAATTGATCATATATATTCTATGTAGGTATACAACTACTGTTCTTATAAAAATAAAACATCTACGCTTCAATATTTATTCGAAAAACGTGATGCAGAACCCAAGATCGAAAAACTTATTGATCGAAATGGTCTCTATATACAAAGAAAATTGAGGACAATCAAGTCAATTGAATGGACTACGTGTGAATTATCTGGGGTTTGTCACGAAATTGTTTAGGAAAAAAGGTCTAACAACCCTCTTATATAGAAAAATCTTTGAATAAGAGAAGTTTGATGGACCTCCAATTCCATGCACTGTATATCACGCATTCATAAGGAGGGGAGAAGTTTTCTCTGTGTGTATAATTTTCTTAATTCAAGATATAGTTACTAAGTCCGATTTTTAATCGCGTGAGTAAATCGTGTTTTGGATAGCCGATAAGTAGTGGCATCAACTTTTTAGTCCCTCCTATAATACTGGATGACACGCTCAATCCAAATAAGAAAGTGGAACTCTATAAGTAACTATATATAGATATTGTCCAGGTAGAAACAGACGGTTTAAATAAACTGACGAAACCACACCAGATGTTCCACCAACGGTCGTCAACATGTTTTAATATAAAGTCAATACAATTTATTTATTTATACAATAAAATTATTTTGATTTTTGAATAAATCCGGTTTACACCTTATTTCAACAAAAGCCTTTAAGTAAAATATTGAAATATAAAGTAATTCTTATATTATTGATTCAACATCATTTGAACTTTATCTGCGCAATCAAACATGAGAACATAATTTATAATAGGGGGGGGGGGGATATTTGGGGACGGACAGTATTACAAGTAATTTTTGCCAAACAGATGACATATGTTGGACTTCCTCATGTTCTTTATTAACAACTTTCGTCGTATAAAGAGGTTCAGTTTGTGTTATTTCAGCGACCAAAAGAGGCGAATTATATATAGAAGAAGCAAGACCATGTAGATATATTATCAAATGTTGTAAAACCAAATATTCTGATGATAAGAGTTCCTACAGTTACCTGATAAAACTCTTCCGGTATCATAATTAAAATATTTTTAACACGAAAATTGTAACTAATTAATTAAAGGTATTTTTTATTATAGCATGAAATATACACGGAGCTAGAAAAGTTGCACATATATAAAAGCAATGTAGTTGAATTTCAATCTAACTTTCTAACCAAACAAAGTTTTAATCAACTGCAGGGGATGTGTGAATTTAATTGAATTTAAAATTTAGACTTTCAAGTTTCTTTCATAGATATTGCATAACATTACTAGGTATAAATAATAAAGTAGTTAAAGAATCAACTGATAAAAATTGAGATAACACAAAAATGCAAGATTTATTTGAATCATAATTCTTTATTTGAATTTTTTTTATTTTTACTCTATTAGCATTAACAAATGGTAATACTGCGTTTAATTAAATAGAATAAACAAAGTTCCCTTAAATACAATTCATGTTGCATGTTTTTGGAAAAATTGTGTTGAAGAATATTTCTTTCTTTTATATATGTAAGTTGGGCTTCAACAATTTATTGACAAACATTAGATTGTTTGTTAATAGACTTCCGTATAGACAACAAATTGGTCCTTGTCATTTCTTTATAATACGTTTTGTGACTTGGTGATTTGGACCATGCCAAACATACTGTACAAGTTATATGCATTTTGGTAATTATATTCACGTAAATTAACAGATTAACAGGAAGTAAGTTTTATTTTGGTTAGTAAATTATGCAAATAACGACACGACCCCCTTGATACTTTTCCTGAGTATATGTGAAGTTTGTTGAAAGGACTGCTGTACATGTTTGTATAGCATACATAATTAAGTTCGCCGCATTTCCAAGTATAAAAACCTCCTCAAAGTTCGTTTATTGGAAAAGTCAAAACCTTGATTAGTCCATTGTTTTGGATGCTTATTTCAACGGTCCAGTATATTCGGTCATTATAATGTTAATTAGCCAATTGTGATAAATTAAAAGAAATATGCCAACATACTTTACGAATGTTTAAATAACGAAAAGATTTAATATATATTCATATTCATTTAATAAACTGTTCTAATTTAATTATCTGGAACAATTAAAAATAACATAATACATTTTTTTTCATATTTATTATAGATTTTCATTGCTTTATCCACCATTAAAAAATCATTTCAATGTGAACATTATTTAATTTAGAAAAAGTACCTATGTAGGTAGTAATTAGTATGAAGTTTATCAGTTGACTGAAGAAGATTGCATATTAAACAAATGTTGCAGGCTAATCCGGCAGATTAACTGCCCATGATATACAACATTCTCTAATGTAAAATATAAGCCATATAAATACACTACGGCTTATCTGCGTATATATATTTAGGTATATCAATCCTGAACGATTGAAAAGTTGGTTGAATTACCAGTGCAAACCCGACCTTGATATGACGGAAAGAAATCGCAGGGAATATTTCAAACATTGAAAACATTGTTATTAAAT
This sequence comes from Vannuccia rotundouncinata, assembly GCA_034780395.1. Lineage (NCBI taxonomy): Eukaryota > Metazoa > Platyhelminthes > Proseriata > Coelogynoporidae > Vannuccia > Vannuccia rotundouncinata. The sequence goes on along the minus strand of JAUZNC010025408.1, from coordinate 18,206 downwards.
TAAAAACTTTGAATTTCTCGATAAATTTCAAATAAATAAATTTACTGTATAGGATGAATAAGGCCAGCTGCCTTAATTAACAGTTTCATGGTATATCCATGTTTTCCAAACAGATGAAGCAACCCAATTTGACGTCTGACACTGAACTTCTATAAGGCTGACCATATTCCTTAAATTACACAGAAATAAATTCGTGCGCGGCGAATGTATACAGAACAACTGAAGTGACAGTCATTTTTAATCCGTCTTAGTTGTGAAATCCTTTTGGGAATTAGTTTTAGCCTCCACACTTCTATAAAGGCAAAATAGACTGCTGCTCTTGTTTAGCAGGCAAGTCGAAGGACTTAATTTCTTCCTAGTTTCTCAATTGACATATATCCCAAATAGAACAATTATTTTCCAGCTTTGAATATCTTTTGTGAAATATCCAACTTTGTTGCTTCATACAAGCTGCAGATTTTATCAAGAAATTCACCTCTTTGACTTGTAGCTTTGAACGTAGTCATCTGTTTTTGCCCCCTAATGCGCTTTGCTAATGGAGTGTGCATTAATTGCAGCTTTTTTGCTGCTTTGATTAAAATACTTTGAACTAAGCTCCCCTCCACAAATTACTGCATCTCATTATTAAGATTTTTGTTATCTCGTAAAGGAAGAAAAGTATATTTTATTTAAAAATATTTCTGTATCTATAATATTTTAATTATTTCTTTGCCCAATTAATTTTCAGAAGTTTCAAAAACAAAATGAAGAATCATAGAAATATTGAAGTCGTTCTACATTATCAAATCTTGCTGGTACTGTTGATCTTAATTCCTGAAAGGAATGCAGAAAACTTACTCGACTTACTTCGAGTAGAAATCACGGAAGAGAGGCCCCCAGGAACCTTCGTACTCTCCGTACCCGCGGAGTCGGGAATTCAGCGGAAGTTTTCACCAGAGGAACAGACTCAGATTCAATACAAACTAGTGGACTCGGGCGACACTCGCTTTTTCAAACTCAACAAAGAAACCGGAATATTGTCGACATCTCAGCGTTTGGACAGGGAACGTCTTTGCGTCGACCCTCAGGTGGAAAAGTGTTGCAATTCTCTGGACCCTGTCCGTCCCGAACGGTGCATTTTAGTGGTCCAGGTTACAGCTATCAAGGCAGGGGGCGCACTGCTTCAATTTATTCAAATAGCTGCAGAAATTAAAGATATCAACGACAATGTCCCAAAGTTTTCTCAAAGCTCCCAGTCGCTTGAGGTGGCAGAAAACACAAAGACGGGAACTCAAGTTCACTTCTTTCGTGTTGCTGATCCGGACTCCAAAGCCAACGCTATTAAACGTGTCAGCCTTGTCATGGAGACACCCAAAGCTGGGATAAACATGTTCCGTGTCCAGCCTGCACGTAAGGGAATTAGTCTGATTTTGGTTCACAATTTAGACCGCGAAAAAGTCGCAAAGTATACCTTTAAGATATTAGCTGTTGATGGTGGCAATCCCCCGAAAACTGGGAGTGCTAGAGTAACTGCTAGAATAAGCGATGTCAATGATAATTCCCCAATTTGGATAACTAAGAATTTCAATACGTCTATTCCGGAAAATCTTCCTCTTAACTCCCCAGTTTTCAAACTCGAAGCTTCTGACGCAGACAGCGGATCCAATGGTCGAATCTACTACGAATTCAATAGCCAAACTCAGGAGTACCTGGAAGGCCTGGACAAATTCAAAATTAATGCAGCAACAGGAGAGATCCGACTCCGTGGACGACTCAACTATGAGCATCAGCGTCTTTATGAACTTCCAGTTATCGCTCAAGATTTTGGAAAATCGAGAGTCAACTCCGCCACCGCTATTGTCACCATAAATATCACTGATGTCAACGATAGCCCTCCTAAAATCAAGGTGATATATCTCCAGGACAAGAAGACGATTACTGTGTTCGAAAATCAACCCTTGGGACAAACTGTCGCCACAATTTTCGCGGATGATCCTGACACAGGTCCAGGTGGTAAGGTCACCTGTAGTTTGGATTCGAAAGAATTTCGTCTGGATAATCTGAAACAAAGTCTTGGTGGTCGCCAAGGTTACACCCTGGTAACCAGGCAGTCATTTGACCGGGAGACTACCCAACATTATCGAGCAATTCTGAAGTGCGTAGATCACGGCACACCACCGATGAAAAGCAAAGAAGTTCTTTATGTTACAATTAAAGATGTCAATGACAATTCGCCAAAATTTCAAAAGGAGATATTTGAAGTAAATTTTCCTGAAAACAATCCTTCCGGACAGTTAATTTGTAAAATCAATGCAACTGACGCGGACAAGGGAAAAAATGGAGAGCTGAAATTTTGGTTAGCAGACGAAGCTCGTCATTGGGTCACCATCAATGAAGATACAGGACTACTTTATTCTGCGACCAGTTTTGACCGAGAATCTTCCTCTATTTATCGATTCAATGTATTTGTTAAGGATCTCGGGAAACCACAATTTACCGCCACATCAACTGTTAATATCAATATTCAGGACACGAATGATCACGAACCCCGTTTTACGGATATCTATTTCTTCAAGGTGACGGAAAACTCCAAACCCGGAACTTTAGTGGGTACTGTTCGAGCCGAGGATCAAGATTTAGACAATAACGGGAAAATATTCTACCGTTTACTTACTGGTTCCAGAGATTTTCGGTTGAACGGAAAGACAGGAGAATTGGTAATTCGGTCTAATAACATCGACAGAGAACAGAAATCTACTTACGAACTGCAGATACGGGCGCAAGATGGAGGAAGACCTCCTAGAATGAGCACGACTCGAGTTCACATCAACGTTGTCGACGTGAATGACCACGCGCCACGATTTATATTTCCAAACCGTGAGCATAACTATGTCAACGTCTCCTGTAACGAACTTCCCAACCAGGTGATTACACGTGTTCAAGCTAACGACTCGGACAGTGATGAAAACGCAAAAATATTTTACTCCATCGTATCGTCAACAAATATGCCGATAGGCACCCCAACAGACTCTAGTGAATCTATTAAGTCTAACCCCTCTAAGATGTCTGGTCCCATGTTTGATATTGACCTTCAGAATGGACAACTTCTGCTTTTACGACCGTTTAAACACTGTGGCTCCCCTTATGAGGAGAGAATTGTGCTCAACGCTACGGATCAAGGTCAACCTTCACGGTCATCCACGGCAGTATTGTACATTCGAGTGCTTGATCAGCAACCCAGCGGCTTACCGGAAGTAAGGTCACGAACACGCTATCATCTGTCGGCAATTGTGGGTCTTGTGGTTGCCACGATTGTTCTCATTTTTCTTCTATGTATCGTTCTTCTTCTAATGAGAAATCGATTTACGCACTTTGAGAAAAATTATTCACCCGGTAAGTTTTATCATTTCATTTGCTGATTAGAATTAATCATATATTTATATTTCCTTTATCGTATTAAATTTAATTTCGATTTATCAATACAGTTATAATTCTATAATTGAAGAAATAATTGCATTAATTAATGATTTTACTGCGATTTTTAAATTGAAATTTTGTTTCTTTGATTGAGTTCACGAGATGTTATCATTTATATTTTATCAAAACTCAAATTGACCTCAAAAAGTAAAAAAGTAAACTCGGACTTCTTCTTTAGAAGTTGCAGAGAAATAATTACTCGAATTACATTCCAATTCTAAAATCGTCAAATGAAAATTGTAGGATTACGAGGAAGATTACTATTCAATTTAATTATTTTTGGTAGATATCCAAAATGATCTACAAACGGGAATTTTCCAAACAATGTAACTAAATCGATTTAATCATTCCTGATGTTGAGAGAACAACATTACAATAAATAGTTCTTAATTTAGATCAAACTGAAGTATTTAATCCTCATATAAAAATAGAAACGCATAATGAATAATTAATTAATTAATTAATTAATTAATAATTACTAATAAAAAAATTAATTAACATTATCTTAAATAATTTTCCAAAAAAAATTGTTCATGAATATAATTAATGATTTATGAATATTCAATTGCAATGAGGTCAAATCGATAAGAATATATTATATAAAATCATCAAATATTGTTGATAATTGTAAATTTAATTAAAAGTAATCATTTTAATGTTTTAGGGTAAGATATGGAAATATTAACTTCTTGTATTGAATTAAACTGAATAAACATATTAAAGGCCGCAAATTTTAAATTAACTAATTTGTTAGTAACAAATCTGTTAAACCATTTATTTACATAATTATTGATTAATTTTATTCTATAGTGTTAATCGACCTTTTATTTTTAACTAAATGAACCAATTAATATCTTTGGGATTCATCTTGAGAAGCTTTTAAATTTATAATTATTCTACAATTTATCAGAATTTTAATCAAGTTAAAATAAATATTTTTTATTCTTATTTAACAGTTAAGGTGAAGTCTAACGCGACAGAATTATAATTTAAGATTTATTGTGTTGTTGTTCTTCGTAAGACAGCCAGTATCCACGCATAGTCTTGTGAAATTAATGAATCGTGAAGCATTCCATGACAAGTGTCCAGCGAATGTTCTTCCAGTTCTGGTGGAAATACCCATATATTGTTAAGGAGGTACAGAAACAGAGAGGAGATCTTTCTTCCCCTCTGAATACCATAGCGTGACGAAACACCAAGTGGTTTGATCTCTGAAGATGACTTCAAAACCGTCTTTGATGCCTCGCGGTCTTTATATTAAGGGTTCGCGTTCACATAAAAAATAAATTGACGTAATGTATTCTTTGTTCCATCTTAGCTTACATATAAGAATACAGAAATTAAATATTTTTCATATTTAAGTGTTTCTTTTTAGAAATTATTTAAGTAAATAAAGCAAAACATAATATTTAATATATTTGTTCTGAAAATGAATTCAGATTAATTTAATAATTAATTTAAAATTCTTTTTTAAATACAAAATTTATACAAACATTAACCAATTGAACCTTATAAATTTATTTATTTTAAAAATGGAAAGTTCAGATATATAATATACATATATTATAATTGTTAAGACTAAATTCGATTTACATAATTCAATCATAAAACCATTATTTATTGACGCACCTGATTCCAATAACATTTACATCAATCATAAAAATTTGTTTAGGCGTCAAAACTGATCGAAACCCTTCAATGTAGACTGCCTATGTGGCTTCTATCCACCATAGTTACAATATGACGAGAGAACGGATTAACTTCTTTTTTATCAGAATGGTCAGTTTCCTTGTACGTCTAAACTAATGTTAGTTTATCAACACCAATTATCATTAGCAAATGTATGTACACATAGCTAGCACAGATTTTAGTTTTTATTATGCCTTCAGAAGCTTGGGTATAGCCATAACTTGTACATCTACAAAATCCGGTTGTTGATTATCTGTTTTGATAAAATTCTTCAGTCCATGTAATTCCCGTAGATATTTAGCTAACACGATGCCTACAATATTTGATATTTACTGACTGATGTATTCACTGACCAGTACGTAAGTGCATGAATAGTACTTTAAGGTAAAATATAAATTTTGATTAATATTATTTATAGGATCATTAGAAACAGAAAAAAGACAGCGTAAATTATGGTTAATGTTGCTTTTTATCTTTCTGACCTTTTATTTGAACTTATTTTAACAAATTATTTTTCTGTTTCGATAAAGTTTTAAAAAATAATATCAATATAATTGTGATTATTCAAAACATTTGTTTTGATGAAATAATTATTTTATTACCATTTTGATATATAATATATACCAATATATTGTTTCTAATTTTCTATATTTTATTGCGATTCAGAAAAGTTAATGAATACAGACAGTTTTTGATTTTAGATTTTGATTTTGATTTTTAGTTGATACATTAATGTTACATTTTGCACAATTCTTCTAATGCAATAATGATTAAAACATTTATTTTCAGATCATGATGCCCAAGAAATATCTAAACTAAACACGGTAATTGGAGCTACATTGTTTTTCCTTTCCATTATTTCAAATAATTTTGTATAACTTTTCAATTAAAACATTCAGAAACTAACAATTTTAATCTCTTAAAACAATTCTTGGAGTTGAAAAACCCAAATTAAAATATTCAATGAAAATGTAGGCGTATTACATACACTGTAAATTTTTTAATTGAAAATCGCACGAATATAAATTTTTATCAATTTTTTTGGTGCGATATAAATACATAAACCATGATTCGGTGTATTATTCAATGAAATTAAGGCTATTATGTAAGAAACGTGCCAAAACACACCAAATACGTGCTATCTAAAGCATATTTAGTGCGATTGTCAACTTTTTGTGTATTTTAAATTTCCAAATTTACATTTCCAAAAATATATTTTTTGACCTTTTTCAAGTTCAGTTATATATATTGAATTATGACTAGTCAAATATTTACCTTATAAACCAAATACATCTCATTAACTCAGTCTTCTAAAACAAATATAAATCGGTACATATTCATAAATACCGTCGAATAAACACCATGTGATAATTAACTATCTGGTTTTAAACATTTTTCTCAATAGACTCTTATAATTATTATTAAGTAAATAAATATAAACTTGACATTATTATTTCAATCTAGAAACGTGAAGTGCAGGGCCCGTCTCCGCGAGACCTGTATACAACCCCAAACTATTATTACACGTGTGACGCAGAAGTTTATGATTTTATGGACGCTAAAACACAAGAAGAGTTGGACGCTAAGAGGAGTAAGTTGAGATTTACCCCCCATGAAAATAAAATAAGCTAAATCCTTAGTGATAATAATGTTTTATTAATTCCATCCCGATTATCAAAAATGGTAACTAACACCTGTTTTTTAAAATAAATTTTGTTAGAAAATATTAAAAAACAAAAATCGTTTCAGCTTCTTACAGGAATTTGTTTCATATATGTTAAATGCATAAGTTATAAAATTAGGGAGAGAAATATAATGTCAATAATATATATCATCTAAAATAATAATCATATCTTTTTTGAAAAACATAATAAAGTTAATTAAATTTCTATTCGCGTTTTGTGCAACACTTTTTAACATTTTCCTGTTTTAATATATGAAAATTGAAACTAACTATAATTCCTATTTGTTAAAGATACAAAAGAGATATACCTCACCTGTTAAACAAATATTTAAAAATGCTTAAAAACCCTTACTTTGAAAACAACACACACAGGCCTTTGTTGCCATATTTTCAAAGTTATGTTCACGATATATTTGCTCATCTTCCATTTTGATTAGAAAGAAATATAAAAAATGGAACTCTAACTTATAATTACAAAGGAAGACAGGTGAATTCCAAGATGCTACTATTGATTGCAAAAGAAATTATAAAGGCCCTTTTATCTTGTATTTAATTGAAGAATATTTTTGAGGAGTAAATCTTGCTTGAAACAGCAGAGATATTTGATTGTCTTTCCATATAATTTATTGGAAAATTCATAAAATTATGATATACAGCTAATATTTTTAATGCAAGGAACAAAAATACTTGACTAAGAATTATTTACAATTGCTATTTATAATTTGAGCACACCATTTAACTTTCAAATCATGTTACAATAGGTATAACAAATGTTTATTTCAATACTTATTTTAGTAAAATGTTGTTTTCAAATCATTAATTTTTTTATTGTTTGGCGTCAAAATTATTATTATTAAAATTATCTTCCTCAACAAAAAAATAATAGATAATCTGTACTTTTGTATCATTATAATTTATTAGAAGATATTTTACTGTTCTTCTTTAAAAGATTTCCTTAAGAGAAACAAAAACACAAATTTATTTAATTAATAGTAAAAAATAATCAGCAAAACTTATTAGTTTTGTTGCCGCGATAATTTAAATAGATCTAAAGATAATTTATTTAATTAGAAAAATAATATGAATGAACAACTTATTGATTAGACAACTCAAAGTAAAACACATTCTCATCTTAACCATACACAAAGAAATATAAAGTGCAATTGTCGGTGACCTTGACCTATATATAAAGCGCAATTGTCGGGGACCTTGACCTATATGTAAAGCGCAATTGTCGGTGACCTTGACTTATATGTAAAGCGCAATTGTCGGTGACCTGGACCTATATGTAAAGCGCATTTGTCGGTGACCTTGACCTATATGTAAAGCGCAATTTCGAAAACCTCACTAAGAAGTAATACTGTACAGAAATTATAGGATCAACAAATTGTTTAACCTCTTCTTATCTTTTCAGATCAAGGTAGACTCTACATGGCGGACCACCATCCTTCATGCCATACGATAGCCGGCGATCGGCCATATCATACTCTCAACAGAGCTATTGAAGGGAACCCGGCCACTGTAGCCGGAGTGAGCCGAGTGCCTCCGCCTTACTCCAATTACAGTCAAGGGACAGCTGGAGACCAACAGTTGGCTAACAAGTACGCCTTCCTGTGTTCACAGACGGAAGATGACGGGGGAGGAATGCCGGGAAATCGCTCCGGGGTTGACCGAGACATCAATTCAGTGTTTACGCCGTTGGTTGGACAAAGACCGTCCGGTGTTAAAACGTTGAATAGAAAGGCCTCAACTGGATGTGCTGTTAACTTAGAGAGTAAAACTCCCAGCCGAATCAGAACGAACAGTTCAGGAGATGTGTCACGTGACTGTGTGGATGAGTCATTGAGTATGACTCATCTATCAAGAACTGGAACACTTCCCACCAATAAAATCAAGAACCCATACTGTACAGTTAGTTTTGTTTAAAACTTGAAGGTTACAATAGATGTAAATATTTAAAATGTATATACAAAAACACATTTGTTGTTGTTATATAATGAACTGTAGACAATTTTTTGTAAATACATATACAGTAATTTTAATTTATTTATTAAGTCTTAACTGCCACCAAATAATACTTTTAACATTATGTAATTTGTTTGTACATAAACGCTTACTTATTTTTAAAATTGTTTTTATTTAACTAAAAAGCAATATGTACACATTTAATTATATTGCACTCCATTTTACCAATCAAATAAAAGAATTGTGCAAAGTTACTTAAAATATTTTTATTTTTATTTTATTTCAAACAAATAAATAAGGATATTTATATTTCTAAAATTTCCAACATTCAAAAAATTCTATAAATAGAATTAATTGAAAAATAATTTTAGTACAATCACAAAGCGAGGGTGACTTCCTACGAAAAGATCCCTTTTCTTAATTTCATTGATCCTAAATACTTATTTTTAAATTTATTTGGTATATATTAGCTAAGTTCCAATAAACAAAATAGTGGTCGTTTCTCGTCTGATAATTAGTTTTCGTAGAAGACAATTTTCCTAATAATACATTTTGCTAAGTTAAATGCTATTGTCACTTACGTGCATGAAGCCTAAAAAATATTATAACATTCGGTAAGTACAATACAATATCAATATAAATATTTCTATAAATCAAGCAACGTATGTTTTGTATTTAGGGAAAGCTATTAAAGAACTTTATTAATCAATGTTGAAAAATAGTGTATTAGATACCAATTGAATATAAAACATTTTCCAAGTTTCATAAACCGACCCATATATATTTGTATGTACCAAGACACTTCCTACGTCTTCCTTTATTCTTAGGATATTTTCCAGTTTGTTTTGGTTAATTTTACGAAATTTTTTTATGAACTTTTATGAAGCGTATATAGATTGGAATATAATATTTCTAGTAGAATAGAATAATGTTTATAAACATTCTTACTTTGTAAAACTCACTACTATTAATTAACTAAGTAGTGTAACTTATTTAACAAATATTAATAACAAATAGGTCAAATATAATTTCCTAATTGTTGACACAAAAAGTATATTTAAAACGCAATCATATTACAGTTATTTGAAAAAAAAACTATGAAATTTATTTTCTTTTTATGTCAAACTTATAAGCACGTAAGAAATTTATGAAATGCTTATTTTAAATTAATATTTCTAAAGTTTTTTATCTTCTTTTGAAATGTAAATTTATTTGACTTTGAGAATTCTTGAAAACATTCAGAACTAGATTGATCTGGAAAACAGAACCAGACTAAGCAAATGACACAAAAAAATAATAAATTTATTATTATCATTTGTAACATGTACTATACACAAAAAGAAATTTCATATTTTGAAATAATTTTAATCGCTTCTAATAGCGCACTCTCGATTTAATCAGGAAACTAAATTTCATGACCATAGTTATTATAGACTTGTAAATATAAAGTTTCAAAAATCGCATAATTTCGTCATTATTCTTCTTTTTATTCTTCTACACCGATAACGACCCCTTAAACTTTATCCGATTTTGAGGAAATTGTCAACATACATTGGAAATGTGCTTAAGATGAGAAATATTATTTTTTATGAAAAAAACGCTGTTAGGGGCCTCAATTTAGTATAGCAACAATGGGTTTAAGGTTGTCATTTAAACAAAATTTAATATTTTTCTTAAACATGGATGTTTTTTATATAAGTGGGTTTCTATTAATCGATAAGTTAATTTTCATTTTTATACTTTTAAATATAATTTACGTTAGATATAAAAGTTTAAAGACTTATTTCTCCTGTAGTTTCCTAGTAGAACAGTACTTGAAAATCAATAATATAAATTAAATTATCAACATTAGAAATTAAATAAAATAGGAAGAAACAAAAAGCCTGTGTTGCAATAAAAGTGTAATTTATTTTACAAATTTTCAGAGATCTACTCCATAGACGAGTAATACTGCAATGAATAAAAACAGTGAGAAATATAGGTATTATTTATAAAGCTATAAAAGCTGACGTAACTATTTACATAATTTTTATATAAGATTAAAAGGAATCAATATAGAATTAATTAAGAAAGAGGAGTTATAATCGAATGTGGCTAAATGTAATAATAAGAAATGTTATATATAAGATGAATGTTTAAAAGTGCAGTAAAAGTCATGTAGAATTGTTTTAAAATTAAATGTAAATGTTAAAATTTCATTGCATTCAAATTTACCGTTGAGGGGTGGTTTTCTCTCTTGTGTGTAAATGGCTTCTTTAAAGCGGAGATTGAGTGGCCGGAGATTGGTCTTAGATTGAAATGGAGACGTTGAAATAATTTACAGATTTGTCTGTGTTTGTAGATAGAGCTCGAATTGTTTTTGAGGTGTTCTTTGACGCGGGTGTGGAGTTCTCTGATGGAGCTGCCGATATATGTGTTTTCGCATTTGGCGCAAATTTTTTCATAAACACAGCTTTTTGAGTGAAATAATTTAGATTTGATTTGGCCATCTGCCTTGTTGCATATAAATTAATACTTAGTATTTTTGATAGAGAATTCCGTAGTGTTGTGGAGTTTCAGTAGAAGCAGTCATTAATGTACGGGAATTCGAAGTATGTAGGAGGTTGTTCGTGGTGTACTCGTCTGTTTCTTCAATGTTGTCGGTTATTTGCTGGATTGGCTGAGGTGGGTATCCGATTAATCGAAGTGTGTTTTTGAGATTGTTCATTAGTGAGTGGCTTTTTCAGAGTCATTGGAGCAACGTTTGACAATTCTTTTCGATTTGTTCTTAAATATATTCATTTTGATGAATGATGGAATTGCGGATCTGTAGTGAGGTAGAATATCTTCATCCATTGAGTAATGGCGTAATGTCTTTTAAGAGTTCGTTAATACTAAAATTAATTTGGTTTGATACTCATAGACAGTCACATATTTTAACAGTTGATAATTAAATAATAATGATTCCAATAATTCGTTGACTAAATCAATGATCAACTATAAATGAGTGTCAAAATAATAATGTTTATCTAGATCGGCAATCTTAATTAAATTATGTTCGTATAATATAAATGATTACAAATAAACAATAAATAAGATATCAATGTATGGTGATAAGTGGATAGATAAAAATATGTATATAACGTATCTAAATAAATCATAATTTTTATAAAATATATGTATGACGTCTTAGACAAATTTCTAAAGAATGAACGTAAGAAATAATGCTTTTAGTGAATATCTAGTGAAGCATCTGAGACCTATAATTGTATTCCAACAGATAGAAAAACTACCATAATCTATCAGATAGGGTAGGTTAAAAGATTTGAAAATGTTCAAAATTCACTCAATGGTCAAAAAGTGCTGTTATAGAGCCAAAACAGCACTACTGTGACACAACTGGCTAGTTTGGTGAAATCCTATTGAATAATAACTATATTGAGTGTCGATCATACAAACGAAATACAATATAAACAAAATAATATACCTATCCCTAACAAAAGTGTGATATTATTATTAGCAAAAATGGAAAAAAGTGTGTTAGCTCATACCACAAAAGAAATGATATATACCATAAGTTGTATTATAGCTTTTACGAAACTATTATCTGATTTGAGCTAACTAAGTTTTATGCAAACTAATTTAGTTTACTTGCCAACTTTATATTATACCTACTAAAAGCTAAATAAATTGATATTTTTAAGAAAAAACTTTATAATTATAAATAAGTTACTAACGTAGTGTAATACTTATTACAATTCGCCATATTAGATATACTGATTATTGTTTCGTAAGAGCTAACACAACTTATTGTATATCATTTCTTTTGTGGCATGAGCTTAACACTTTTGCCATTTTGGCTAATAATAATATGGAAATGGAATATATTCGTATATATTGATTTAACTCAATTAATGAGAATTTGAACTTTTCTAATCCGTGGAACGAACTAATCTTTTTTAGATGTAACTTTTCATCACAATTATTTTCTACAGAACTTGGAGTAAAATAGTTTATTAATTATACAACTATGAGATTTTTCAATTGTGTTTTAATTATGCAGGGTGACTATTAAGTATGAGAAAAATACTTACATACAAGGCTTCCTTAGTTATACATAATACGTCAAGTTTAGCGGAGATTACACAAGAATAAATAAGAATACAGTGAAGCAGCATACAATAATCAATACACTACGTAAGTTACCAGCGAATAGTAATAACGAAATCTTAAAAGAATACGCCATTACTCAATGGTTGAACTATTAAGGTTAAAGAAAATGTTTTTTTTTATTTTGGGATTAGATGAAGGACAAATGAGTATTGCGTGTAATCCTTTTTAAAAAATCTTTTTAATTAAAAGTTATTAGTAAAAAAATCTTTTTTAATAATAAAATATAATTCTAATTTTATTATTAACATCTTCCCAGAAATAAAAAGGAAAGATATAATTATCTGCATATTATTATCTTTTTAACTAATAATTTGCAATACCCTTTTATGAGGGCTCATTTGACAAATTACTTTTCTCTTTCTTAGCGGACTTTGGCCGGTAAGTGGGGGTAGGTGTTTTCCGAAAATCCATTTTTTGTTTAACAATTTTATTTTAAGTCTATATTATATTGTAGAAAAACACACATTATTTTATCTAATTTACAAAGTACACTTAAGTTAACTAAACGGACATGTGGTGGGTTTCTAGGCTTCCTTTTAAAAAAATGAAGCTGAAAAAAACAATTCATATTTGAGAAAATTTCTTGTATAAGAAAGGTGCATAAAATTCAGCCAATCAGAGTTTACTGATATTAAAAATAGAATCACGTGCTGGTTGAATGAACTTTTTTTACTGTCACAAACGGATTGAGTTATACTTTGAATTTTATGACGCTAACTCCTTAGAGTCATAAAATTCAAAGTATAACTTAAGGGTGTGGGGTCTGAACTTTAACGGCCAAAGTCCGCTAAGAAAGACAACAGTTATTTGTCAATGGCCCTAACATTGTTTTTATACTTACTTTGATAACAATTATTATAAAATTACATTGAATTTTTTAAAATTATTTATTTCAATATTTTTTAGGAAGTATCAGTATCTAAAAGGCTTATATTGTTAATCATTGAAGATTTCTCCATTAAAATTTTATGAAATATGTAAATATTTCAATAACATAATGTGAGCGATTTATGTCGTCCGTTTTCATGAAAACTTTAAATGTTAATAATTTTCTTATGTAATTGCTGTAATCAATAATAATTGCTGTTTGTATTAGGAAAATAATTACGTACAATTATTTACATAAATCAACAATTATCCAAAAGTGAAGAGCCCTTTAAATATTCAATAAATAGCCCTTATATGAAGCAAGAAATACAAGAGTTGTCAATTACGTGCTGTCAAGTAAGTTAACTCGCAATTTTCAAGTTATATTTTTTTAATAAACTTTTAATTCTGATCATAATAAACTTTTAATAAACGATCATAATAAAACACACAGTTTGTTCCAAAATATACGTCCAAGGTTGTCAAATATTGTCAATAATTTAGAGATTTTAGCGAAATCAATTCATTGATTTAAATTCAATGTTTTATCGAAAGATTGATCCTATCATTAGTTTACCCCTGCTGTTTAAAAAGACTGCTTTCAAAATTAGAAAAAATTTTATTATTTTATTATCTGGACAATTTTCTGCATTACATCGAATACAAGTTTAATAAAAGTTTTTTAAAAACGGGACATGTTCGTAACAAGTGGAACTAATGATGGGCATACTTCAGTTTTAAGATTATTTAAAAAATATCACACTAGAAAATCAATTTAGTAAACTAAGTTCTGAAAGTAGCGGGATTAATAATTATTGATATTCTAAAAACACAAAGTGCAAACTGTTCAGGAACTGGAAAGACGTTTAGAATTTAGCCATATTTTATGACATGGAAAATTATATTTAAATAGTTTTGTTAACCATAAACAACAAAATTATTATTAATTGTACATCAACCAAGGAAAAAGAATACTTCGTGCCTAATGATATATGCAGCTTATTACGATCACGACAAAATTTATTGGTCATTTTTTCTTTGAAGAAAATTTTACGAAACTAGTGGACAATATTCTCTAAAATCAAGTTCATCTTTTTTGATTTCAATAAAATGGAGAGAATCTATAATCGGTTGATTTAATTCCCATGAACTATTTGTTGTGGAGTTTCCTCAGATAATAATCAATATTTTTTTGACGAATTCATTTTTTTAGAAACTATATAAATATAACGAAACTATTTATTTATTAAGAATTATTTTTGGTTGAGATTTGAATAATTTTTTTTATGAATTTAATAATAATTCTAAAAGCTATTTAGAAGATAACTGTAAAACGAAGATATTTTGATATCATCAACCAAAAATTGAAAACTTTATTTCGCATATTATATTTAAAAGACATTATTCGAATACCTATTATTTCGCTTAAGAGAAACATTATTTACATTTATATTATCATTGAGTGATCTTTTTACTGCGCATAGAGTATGATATAAATACATTTTTGAATGACAACATTCATTTTGGAATTCTTAATTGTATACTTATGAATTTATTTTAAAATTTTGAAATATAAAGCAATAAAAAATGTAAAATTTTCATTTCATACATAAAGTAAATATTAAGACATAAAATTTAAAAATTAACAAAATTATTTTTAAATATTTTTTTTATTAATATAAAATTCATTTCAGAATTGACACTCCAACTAGAACTGTTCATTCACCTAAGAAATATTAACGAAACTTACGAGAAATGAATTATTGTCTTTTTCTTTGTATCGTGATTATTCTGACAGGGAACGCTAACAGCTCGACCCCTCAACATGGCTCTAAAAAATCACAAAAAGATGATTCTAAAACTTCAGATGAGAATGATAACGCCCCTGTCTTTCAACAAAAAATGTACACTTTTAGAGTTTTAGAAAACAACAGGCCTGGGATGTCTATCGGTAAAGTTCATGCTATGGACAAAGACAAGAAATCAAAAATCTCTTATCAACTACTTCAATCTAAATATTCAAAAAATATCTCTCTGGATCAAAAATCCGGGTTAATAAAAGCTGTTGGAATATTTGATAGGGAGTACAAGGCTGATTATGAATATATTGTTCTGGCTATAGATAATGGGGAACTCCAACTTACTGCAACCGCAACAGTTCAAATAAGGGTAGGGGATTCCAACGATAATAATCCAGTTTTTTTTTTCCCAAATAACCAGAATTCCGTTTTTAATGTCTCGTGTGACAGTGCTGTAGGTATGATCATTGTCGCAATCAAAGCTAATGATACCGATTATGCCAAAAATGGAGATGTACAATTTTCAATAGTCTCAAATTATTCAACGAATTATTTTGACATAGACGACACAACGGGGGAATTATTTCTCAAACACAATCTTTCCTGTTCACAATTACGGTCATATAGTCTTGTGTTGGTAGCCTCCGATAGTGGTCATCCACCGAAAAAGACAACACTTGAGCTTACAATAAAAGTAGTAATAAACTCCGCAAAGAAAAAGGAAAATAATTGGAACGCTGAAAAATCTGTTGATAATAAAAGGGGCAAAGTAATGGAAGATTCTGGAAATGGATCTAATGCCAAGATTAAATTGTCACTGATTTATCTGATAATTGTTTTTATAATTGTCAGTGTTTTATATCTATAAACATAATTTTTATATAAAGTCTGAATGGATGTTTTGTGTAAACTACTCTTGTTATATTACTGTTTTTGTGATCAAATTGTGTGGATATATATAAAAACATAAATTAATTTATTTGATTTATTATTATATAAATTTAAATATAATTCTTATAACATTAAAAAAAAAAATTTTTTTACTATCAAAAGATTATCCTCTTCATCATGGAAAACAAATTTCATTGTTATTTATTGTTATACTTACTGTTGTTGTTATTCTATGTTAAATTTAATTGCAGATTATTGTTATTATCGACTCATTCTGTTTGGTGAACACTTCTGTTGACAATATTAAACAAGAACCTCATGTTCTATTTGATTTACACTTCAATATAATTAATGAACTTTTTAACGGGGGAAGGCAGAATATTGTAAATATTTTATTTGTTTAGTAAATGATAAACGACAAACTTTTTTTCTGGTTTAAAAGTCATTAAATAATCAAATTAATTACTGATTTTTCTCTGTATTTCAAGATTTACTATTTTAGATCGAATCAGAATCCAAACATATGTCATTGTTTATGCTTCAATAATTTGTTGATAAAAATAAATGTCTCGATAATTAGTTAAACAAACTTATTCGAATTCTGTATTTAATACATTTCTTTCAATATTAAAAGCTTATATATTGAAATAAATATTTAAAATATTAGTAAATAATCGTTATATATAATAAAAAACGTTATATTTCAATGTTATGTTTCATAAGAATATAAAAATAATTAATTAACCATTGTTGATTTAATACAAAAAAATACTACAAATAAAATATAATATAAATATAAACAACATTTTGTCTATCTACATATGTAAATATGCAATATAACAAAATAATTATTAAAAGACAAAAATCTCGAAAAGGGGTTAGCTAAAATCTTTTAAATAAATTATATAAAAAATGACTGCTAGTTAAATTTTATTTGAAAATTATTTAATATGAGAGCTAACATAGCTCCAAGGAAATAATAACGACGCAAACCAGGTATAGTTATAATGTTTTTTTATCATTTACCAATACAATCAATAATTATATATTTAAACACTGGAAGTAATGTTGACTATACGAAGAGATTTCGAAATGTAAAATACTGCATACGCATTGACTAAATTGAACGAATACTGTAGTTCTGATAGAATTATCACTAATTAAAAAGAATAAACCTTTAGTAAATAGAACTAAATTAATGTCAAAACCAATTTTTTTTATTGGTAAATGATAGGAAAATAATTAAAATCCGTCCATACTTTTTTTGCAAAGTTCTTAAAAATACATATCTACAGTGCAAAATGTTGATTTTTTTTCTTTTTGAATGCAATTGAGATAAAATTTTTGAGATAATTTTTGAATGCAATTGAGATAAAATTTCCTTTTCATTCATTTATTATAAGGTTTGAGCAAACTCAGTTTTTTTCCATTTATTATTTTTATATAAAGTTAGGCCTTTATTTCAAACCTTTCAAATATTTTTAGTATCGATAAAATACATAAATATGGATTATAATTTAAATTATTTCATAATTGATTTGTAAAAACACATCTTATATTGCAATTATTAACTTCAACTTATTAAACATCATAGTGGCTTATGATGTTTACAATATGTTAAATATATTGTTCATTATTGATTATTTCCCCGTATTATTTTATATTAGAATTCAAAAGTTACCAAACATAAAGTTTTTTTATTT
>JAUZNC010025397.1:0-19329 GCA_034780395.1 Vannuccia rotundouncinata | reverse complement strand
ACCATATTATTTCATAACAAAATAATTTCCGTCCAATTCTGTCCAAACCCTCTATTTTATCCTAATCTTTTATTTTCTTCCTCACCGCAGCGAAGCCCCATCACAATCATCTTCTCTACAAAGGAATCATCTAATTTCTTACAATGTACCTCAAAGATTCTTTACCTCTGCACAAGAATCATCTTCTTCAAATCACTCTAACTCTTCAACATAACACCATTGTATATATACAGATTTTTCCGATTTAAAACTACATTTCAATAATGATATACAATAATTACGATGATTATTGGAAATCGATTTCATTATTCAATCAACTTCTTCATAGAATTTCGCTTCTAAAAATATTAACAGATAATTTTTCAGAATGTTCGTCTTTCATACTTTATCACATATATATTTTTCAAATTTGGTGCTGATTACATTAACAATTTCAACTTATTATTTTCGTTTGTGCTAACCTTCAACATACTTATATACTTTTTGTACATCTCTTATTTTGTAACGTGTATTTTTTAGTCTAATCAAAACTTTCATAATCTGTTAATGTATTGTTATGGTGCTTCCTTGGACTTAAGACTTTGTGTTGTTTTCTTAATCTCTTTGTATCTTCCCATAGAGCATTTACCATATTTTTACATACATATGTTTACTATATTCTGTTTATTGATATATTTTGCTAATGTAAATATTCTATTGCATATACATTGTTTTAAGCTAAAATATTTAATAATTTAATTTATATAAATAATAAATACCTAATTTAAAATTTATCCTTGTTTGTTCATAGTTTCATTTTTACAACGTGTAAAATGATGCAAATAAAGTTATAAATTTTTATCTTAAAAAATTATTGTTTATAAGTAATGAGTAATATATTTCTTTTTGTAGGAGAATACGTACAATATTATTGACATAAATTCAATTTTAAATAATGATTGGTTTACTTATTATAACTGAATTTTATGTAACATTAAATAAATAGAAGAACCACTTTTTATATAACGCTTTATTATGAAATAGTAAGCAATTTTACTACAGTAGTATTCGCCTATATCGAAGTCTGAAGGTCCAGGAAAAAAATTGATATAGACGAATATTCTATATAGGCAAACCTCATTTTTTTAATGAGAAAAATCAATTGTTCAAGAAGAAATATGTAGTAAATAAGGATTTAAAATCCAGTTGATATCCAGTCCATTATTGTCAGCATAGTTAAGTATATTAGCGAATTGTATTGCCTTCTCCAAGAGCGTTTAACCTGACACTGGTATCTTCTTGTCACGGGTCAAACGAAAGAAATCCAGCAATGGTCTATCAATTTCCTTAAAATTGTGCACTTTAATTCTTCTAGCGTATTTTTAAAAAAATACTGAAAAGTCGCAAAAAAACTCCAGTTTCACAAAGAAAAAACCTGTAAAAACACACGATGTAGACACTAAAAATCGCGTAAAACTGAAGTTTCAGGGAAAAAGGCATAGTGTGGACTCTAAATATTTTGATAGTTTTTAAGTCTGTAAATTAAATATACTTTTTTATTATTTATTCCCGTAACATTTATATTTATGTATTTAATTAATATATTTAACACAAAATTACTGTAAATAAAATATAACATTTATTTTAAATTAATTAGCACATAGCATAATTATAGTTCGTAATTATTACATAATCATAGATTAATATATATAAAATATATTGAATAATAGTAATTAAAGTTTGTTTTACCTCTTCATGAATTGTTAATTTTTTCCCGGCACAATATCAACGAAGTTGTTTACATTATTTTAAAATAATTTTTTACATTTTATTAAATACTATTGAAAATTTTAATATTAATTAAAATAATTAATTCATGGTATTTTTTTTACAGTTTATAATATCAGGTGTATGGTTTGCGAATTAGGAATTCTTTAACAGCATTTTTGTTCATGTACAGAAAATAAGACAAATAGTTATATAATTACCTGTTGATTGCTAATGGTAATTATGTACAGTTTGCAAACCATATGAATGGTTGGATACAAAAATATTCGCCAACTGTTCATAAAGTTTACACACCAAATGAATTTACAAACTGGATGCAACATATCCAAAATCCTTTTTTACTGTTAACTATAAATATCTTATATACATGAAAAATAAAACCTTAGTGAAATATTCATCAGCATATTTGATTTGTATGGGTTCCTTCTGGGCATTCCCATGTAAAACAGTATATTTGACAAAAAAGAAATTGGACTTAAACATTAAAATAAAAAGGTATTTTTCATGTTCATCTTGAAATAAAATAAAGGTACTTGCTATTTGAATGTATATCCATCTACCTTACACACTATTTGGACAAGCAATACATTTTAGTTTAACACAAACACAGTGTTCAAGTTTGAGAAAAAAGTTGGTTTAATGCTTTGTATTGATTTTATTATCCAATATTTCCATATTTTTATAAAAAAAAATCTGAGTAGTTGGAATAATTAATGTACATACATCAAAATAGTATGTGGGGTAAATATACTAAATCTGTAGACAAACGTACATCCAAATAGGCACCTCATAAAATAAATTATAGCATAATCATTGTTTAGCACCAATTGTTTTATTAAAGCAGCGGAATGTTCAATGTTTTACTATAGGTTATAAGTTAGATAATCATTAAGAATTTTTACATTAGGCCTAAGCAAAGCTAGACTATACTCTAGCTTTGCTTAGGCCTAATGTTAAAATTATACTCCTATACTCCTATAAAAATAAATTGTAGCAATTATTTTGAAATATGCAACAATTGCTATTGGTATTTCTTTGTTTTAGGTACATATAATAAATTAAATGTTTGTTTATTTGTCTTAATTTCCTGTTAGCATTGTTTTGCATGGGCATGCTGTGGGTATAAAATTTTTTATTTATTTTATTTATTTCCCATTTATCATTAGAATATGGAAGAAAATACTTTATAATACTATATAATACTTTGAAAATACTATATAATATTGGATAATAAAATCAATAAAATCTAAACAAAACTTTAAAACATCTTATTTCTAACCCTGAGACCTGACAGAGCCGGGTCTACCACACCTTCAACATCAAAAACATTAAAAACTAATATAATCAATAAACTTTGTGCCATAATATACACATTTTAATAGATTTAAATTTTTTTATTTTACATACCTAAAATAAAGGAATATCTTCTTATTAACTTTTTACTGATGGTATGTTAAATTTCAGATTTTTAAAAATGTGTTATCTGCCTTTCTATTCGCTGAAAATTTCAAAATATTTGTGACATTCATAGTTTTGGGAATTCCAAGTTGATGGAAAACCCCTACACCTTTACAGTCTAATTTCAAATTATATACAATATGTGGGCATTCACACAGCCAATGAATAATCAAATATTGAGAAATTCATTTGATTTCATTGTTATTTATATTTATAATACTAATTGTGAATATTGTAAAAAAAATTCTTATAAAAATGTAAATTTTTTATATTAGTTTAGTGAATGTACAAAACAATAATAAATCACAGTTTTTCCACATATGTGCATATAAATATATATATATATAGGATTCTAAGTCATATTGTTCTATTGTATGTACCCACTATTGTATTGATAAAGCAATTTTATTTCAAATTGTGATAGTAAGTAATAATCCTTTATTTGAAAAAATGTAATATTTTATTTCAATAATGGAATCATATAATGAATTATATACTAATTAATATATATATATATATACCTAAATATGAAAAATTAGAATAAAACTATATTACTGAAAAAATATATATTTTGAAATGAAATAAGAAACTAAAGAAATATAGAAAATGATTTTTATATTATGCAATCATTAGGTTATTTTATTTATTGTTAGCAATCCTCTAGTTAAATAGCCAAAATAAATTGTGAACACATTTTGGGTCTCTATATGTTTTATTCCTAAAAATGTGTAATATAATGTTTGCAGGAGTAGGATTATTGCAGAAAAATTAGGTATCTATCAGCTACTGTATCAGAAGATTGGACAATTTTCTCAGTTATGTATATACAAATTCTATTTCATATAACTATTCAGGTAAAATACAAAAAGATAAAATAAAAATACTTTTAGTAAAATTTGACAATTATATATTTTTCTTTTTTGTATTTTACCTGAAATTTTTATAATGTGTTTCTCTGATGCAATCCGCCATATAATCCTTTACTAAATTTATGTAGATTTTTACACAAAAAATATATAAATATAAGTTTTCTCACAGAACCTTCATTGTGTGCACATTATATAAAATATTTAGAATTGCACTATTCTAAATTATAGGAAATGAATTTATTGTTTACATAACAAGTAATTTTTAATATTATAGTCATTTATTACAAGCATAAAATATAAAACATCAATATGGTAATGAATATGTATGACAATATATATGAAGGAAAGACATTGATCAAATATTTGCGATAATTCCTTGTATAGGAAAGGTGCATAAAATATAAGCCAATCAGAGTATACTAATCTAAATATAGAAACATATGCTGTGATGTGCTGTGTGAGTCAAATTTTCTACTGTATCAAATGTTGATCGCCCAGTTGGGAAAAGGTTAAACAATAATAATAAAAAAAATAAAAAAAACATTCTGTACATGTTATGATGTTACATCTGTTAAATATATTCTTAAAAATTCATTGTATGGCATGTACCATAGGCATTTGAATGTTTTTTATTTTGTAGGGGCAAAATTTCTCAATTATTTATTTGAATGTTAGAAAAAGTCAAATAAAATAATGCAATACATATTGAAACAAAACAATAATTTCAGTATTTTTACAATCAATTGAACAGTAGATTGTACAGTTAATAAAATTTGTAGCAAATTGAATGGTTCAAAAAACATGACATTGTCTTTCATTTCTAGACACAACGTGGATGCAGTGATTTAATTGATTTTCTGATATTATAGAACCTTAATATGTTTTTATTCATCTCAGTACAAAAATGAACATTCTGTTGTTGACATTCTTGGACATTGTAACATAAATTATAAAGTACAGTTTGATTACCTTGTGAATTTCACTATTAGTAGCACTTTGGGAATTGGTTGATTGTTGAAAGTTTGCTGTTTCATTACTGATTTCACACCTTTTGACTTAATATCCGGAAGAATTGCTGTAATTCGAGAGATAATTTTGAAAAATCAGCATCATCTTTGTAAACTTTTTTGCAGGGATGGGAATCTTCAGCAAATCCGTGGTTTCAGCACATTTCATACCTAATTTTTATTATTTTTTATTAATTTTTTATAGGGGGGCTCCAATATCAGAATGAAAAATTACTTCAAGAAATTTCTCTTTATTCTAATAGTCAAATTTTGACTTCAGCAGATTTTTTAAACTGCTATTCCCATCCTGGGTTCTAAGAGAGTCAAGAACAGACACACCTTTTCCATTTGATGCTTTCAACAGAAATTGCTCAATATCTCTTACATCAACAAATTTGGCAGCTCAAATCATTGTTGAACTTCTCCTCTGGCTATGTCCAAAATTTTAAAGTATTCCTGCTTATAGTACATTTCAACTGATAAATATTGATAGACCTTGAAATATCAGTTTCAACTAGTTGGTCTTTGCTCTCCTATGATGTTGATGAAAAAAAAAAATGTCTTTGCTCTCCTATGATGTATGGTTCCCCAGTAGAGGAGGCCACTTATTCCAATGCTATCACCCATTTTGGAAGTTCCTTTTGACTTGCAAACACAGCATACATTGATGTCATACAAAAAAGATCTGGAAGTCAAAAATAAACATGAGTATTAAAAATATCATGAAAATGTCTGCTTGTAGTGATATTTATGATAGCCAGACCTTTTTTCACTTTTATTTATAAGAATAACAACATGTTATTTATAATGACATATACCCATAGATTTACCAGAAAAAATGATTTTACTTTTTTATATATCTTTAGATTGAGTAAAATATTATTAGAAGTAGAAGATACTGACATCTAGGCCAACAAAAGATCAGAAATACTCGATTTTGATTGTCTAAAAAAATTTAATTCGAAAAATAATTTTCTGAATTCTGATTGGCCGCGAAACCCACCTCCTATGAACCCTTACTAATAAAACTTCTCCCCAGCCTCGCTAGTTAAATTTTACGCACCTTTACATGTTAATTTCTTTCAAATGAGAATCAAGTATCATGCTATATAAGGAGGTGTCTAAGTCATAGTTTTCATTTACATTTCTTACGAGCTCTGCATAGGTTGTCTCCTTACCACTCTCTCCGATATTATTATTATACAATCAGTAGACGGGGTGGTGTCGGTTCTCCAAACAATTCAAAGAGGTTCTCCAAACAATTCAAAGACTTCTCCACGGTTATTGGCAAGAATGACGACATCAATCCAGTGTGAGTATTCACAATGAGCCCAAGTGGTTTTTTTAAGGATTTTACGGGAGTTAATTCAAGGGATAGATTCTAAGGAAATAGTTTTTGGAAAACTTTAGATTTTTAGTAATGAGTAGACCAAATTCCTTATTAATTAACATTATAAACCCTTGTAGTCGACGAGAACGCTACTTATACTTTACCATCAAATATCGTCGTGATTATTACATTTATAGTGCTTGCGAGTACATCCTTAAATTTACCTCCAATCGAAGATTACCCTCTTGATAGAGTTGAACATGGTCTGTTAGAGCCAGATCAGGTGTTAGATTGAATCCGTAGAGATTATAACCGCCGACAGCAAACTTCTCAAGGGAAATACCCAAATCTTTTCGAATACACAAGCCTATGCTATACTCGGGTGTTAGAGGTCTAAAGGGTAGACTTGTTCCATCCTTATAGAGAGCCATATGGTTAAGAGAGTAATTTTGAAAGTTAAAGGGATTAGTTGCAACATCTTCATTATAAGCCTTATTATCAACCATTCCAACAATGATCAACTTGGGCATATGTCGACGATACAGTCCCTCCTTATTATGAGTCATACTCTTCTGTGGAATGGTATAGGTGAGCATTTCTGTATGTTGTTCAGGATATATGGCATTACGAGTCAGAATTTGTTTCTCATGTTCCAAAATGATGCTTGGTGCGATTTTTACTCGTCGTATATGTATTACTACATCGATAATTTATTCGTCCACCAGCAAACATCATGTAGAAATCAGACTTGGCTCGCTCGAGTTGAATATGACATCATCACATATTTTAATTGAAATAGTATCAATTGAACGTTTCATACAGGGGATATATAATGGTCTATCATATAGTATACTATTAGAGTCACCAAAAGCACTTGTTGGAAAATGTATCGTGCGGAGAATAGATTCCACGTCTCAGGTCTGGCGGGTTTTCTGTCTTAAATGTGCCTTGTAATTTATCAAATCCAAATCCGAGAATGTAGGAGATATTACAATCTAATTTAAGAGTTAGTTTGTCTCTTTTGGGAAAAACCCATTTAAATCTATTTAACGCAGTATCATATTTAATTTTGACATTAAATTTAGTTTTCAATGATGTTTTATTAATGATGGTGCAAGTTCCATAGCGACCGGCTTTCGTTATAATGACCGAGTGGGATGTAGACTTTTTCATGCTGATCCGGTTCTATCACATTCTTGATTTCGACAGTATTAGGTAAGGAAGTATAAAGACCAAAATCAAGAGGACTGTATCAGTTTTAATTTTTTATTATGAAATGTGTAGACATTGGGTGGATGTTCTGCTACAAGATTGTATTCTGTAGATGTGAAATCGGATAAAGTTGATGCCTGTTTTTTTCATTTCATCAAATCTTTCAAAAATACTAGTAGTAGTGCCGGCCAGAGAATGAAATCCGAGTAAAATAGCCACATATTTGTTTATAATGAGTTTGCGGAAAGTTGGTAAAGTCTGTTTAAAAACATAACGATTACTCATTTCATAATTACATGAATGAGTAATGATATTTTGTATGATATTTTTGGCCTCCAATTGTTTGGAATAAATCAATTATTTCAGGGTGACTATGCCAGTCTTTCTTAAAAAGATGGTTTTAATCAGGCTATGGTATTGAATTAATTATAACTTCTTGATTTTGGACATTTTTAACCGTTGAAGCTGTAATGCACTCCTCATCGATAGTTTTGAGCGCATTGATAAAGGAGATTTCAACAAGACACATCTCCGAGTCATTGGAAGTATTTGAAAGCTCGATTGGATTGCGTAGTTGAGTGAAATATTGTGACGGGGTATTTCTTTATTCTATAGAAGCTGCTTTATTGTTAACATTACTGGGTAGGATAACATGGAAACCGGTATTAGTATGGGGTATCTTGAACTCTCTCAATCTTGCTATATTTTATCCATGTAGGTTGTTTATAACTCCGCCAACGTACAAGCGCTTCCTTCTTCACCCCTCTACCTCGTGTACGTAATATCTGATCAATTCTGTGTATCCTTCACGATCGTTAATAACCTGCAATTCCTGATTGTAAAACGAACCTTCAATGATTTCACTATTATCCAGTGTACGTATACGATAGGTGACTGGGCTAAACTTTGAATTGACGCTATGTATAATATATTCCTCTTCAGACCAGTTGGGTTCATAACCCTTATCAAAAGTTGCCTTGTGTCTTGAAATTCGAACATGATCCCCCATACCAAATTTTGTCTTCTTTTTCTTGAGTGAATCCGGAGTATTGCCATCATGTACATATAGCCATACATCTACTTCATTTTCAGCTGTAACATCGGCCGGAGGTCTACCATTTGTACGGTGTAGGAGTCTAGTAATTTTGGTAAAAGTGTAAGCCACTTGTGATTCCCTTGTCTCTTGAAAGCTTTTCACATGCGTATCCTATAAAATCGTTCAACAATTGCCGCCTTATACTCTATTGTTGACACTAAACTGTTCAATTCCCTACTTTTTTCTAAGATAATTGTGTATAAGTCGATTTTCAAACTCAAGACCCTGATCCGTTTGGAGACCATAAGCCACTCGTCCATGTGTCATCCTGCGAAATAGTGTTTTAAAGGCCGCATGAAGTGAAACGGCTGATTTACGTTTAATTGGTACTGCCCATGCATAACGTGATAGAATATCAATTACAGTCATTAGATAGTGATAGCCATTTTTGTCCCGGGCAAAGTATTGGATTTCCACAAGGTCTGCCTGCCATTGCGAATCCATTTTTCTCACCATGTACTTTCGAAGGGGAAATTTTTGCCGTGCTGGTTTGTGTAGAGAATAGGCCCACTGATTTTTTACCAAATTTTGTACTCGTTTCCTCGAGTGACCGACCGCTCGTCTTCATCCTCTGTATGAACCGGGAAGTGATGCGTTGTAGTAGAGACCACTTAGAAGGTTGTGGTCGTCTAGCACAGCACATGTTATGACACTATTTGAATATTGAGATTATTTCCCGAAACAGTAGACGATTTTTCCTTTGGATAGCAGCAGTTTAGAAGTGATGCAGTATTCATTAATAATTATGAATAAATAAAAATATATATTATTGTTTTTGAGTTAGATATTTGTCTAGAGATAATTGTTTTCGCTAGAGAGGTTTTCCGTAATGGGAGTTGAGAGCTTTGGAGTTGTTGACTTCTTTTGTACTTTTATAATTCCAAGTAAAATGTTATGAAATAACCCCCATCCAATTGGGGTTATTTCTTGACGAGCCTGTCTAGGAGTATGTGTAGCAATTAAATGTAAATTTAAGTTTAAATCTAAATTATGACTCCCAGGCAGTCGCTTCAAATCAATTGTCACCACTCTGACATCATCCCACTCAATCCGATCATTGTACTGAATTTTATTGAAAATATCCAATGCAAGTTTCCTTCGTTGTTTGCAAATTTTTCAATTTCCTGTTTTTATAAAGTTGATAGAAAGTTCTTTCCTGGGCTCAATATCTACTTCGGAGGGCTGTTCTAGTCTTTTTACGTTCATCCAATAGTTTATTTGCATATATTTTCTGCTGTTGATCAGCTGGTAAATTTTCATTTGGTAATGTGGCAGTCTCATTTATTTTCATACGGGTATACTCAAGTTCTGGAATGACATCCATTCGACGATAGATTAGCGTGTATTTGACATTTTTTTAAATTTTCTGCAATTTTATTAACGACTGCGACTGCTGCTTTTGCAGCGATGGGTGTTGCAGCTGTTGCCAATGCAATAAATAGAGGGATGAGTGCTGAAAAAATTCCACCCTTTTGATCGATAAAAAGTTGACGTGCTTAATTTTTAACACCTTCCGCTTTGCAGTGTACTCTATTCCTGCGATGTCGAGTATGTGATAAACACTCTTCGAAAAATTTGCAAATTATTCCTCTGTTTAGTCCAAGTTTTTCTTAAGTTTTTGATTGAGTTTTCTATCCTTTTTATAGTAGTGATAGGCAATCTGTGTTATAGCTCGTATATTCTGGGGTGTCACCTTTTTTTATTTTCACGCGTTTTCTATTTCTACTACTTTCAATCAACTCAATAAGTACTTTCCATGTCTGTTTTTCTTTGTGAGAATTCATTGTTTATAGTATAGAGCTGAATCTCTCTCTATTGTTTATAGCGATTTATAATACTATATTTAATATTGTTTAAATCTACTTGATGATTGCATGTAAACGATTTGTCGTTCCTCATTAGGTAAAATTTTTGTGCGTATGCGTAATTCTTCAGGTGTTTCTTGATTCAAATCTATAAAAGGTATGCATATGGTTTTCTGGGAGTTGCATCTCTATATGCTTGAGTAAGGAATTTCCCATTTTTAGGATACATCTAACGTGAGGGTACATCAATCTGACTTGCATCGAGTGGATTTTTAAAAAGGACCATATATTGAGTATTGTGAGTTCGTGTTTGCGCCTCTTTACCTCCTTGAAATAGATTCTGACTAATGGAAATAACGGTATAGCAGTAAAATATGCTCCCATCAATGTCATCTACATGTGTCAATAAAATGTTTCTTGGTCAATTTAAACTGCCGGCTACTGCTATTTTCATTCAATCAAGCAAGCCAATATTTGTATCTGCTATTGTGCGCGGAAACCCCTATATGTATAGTGTTAAATGTGCTAAACAAATGGACTTTATTAATTTTTTCAACCTGCAAATTCCATATTATGGGAGCTGATATAAATCTGGATGCAGTCATAACTTTTATACTACACCATCCTTCCTATGGTACTTATATTTTGGAGCTGTCTGTTTCACAAACGGAAACATTCACCTATGAATCACCTATCGTTTCATCTAATCATCAAGTCGTGATAATGCAATACAATATGAATCTGAAATTTTCCTTGCTTTACAAATTTTAAAATGGAATCCTGTCTACGTCAATGTATTTCATTCAGGAAAGGTTGTGATAATGGGTGCCACATTTCGCTCCAAATTACAGATTATTTTTGATAATTTGCAGGAATTATTTCCCACTTTCCCTTTTCACATTCTAAGTTGACTATAAAGCACGTCTATGCGTTATATTTACAATCATATAAACAATGTGCTGATAAGTTGTGTATATTTAAAATTGGTAGTAAATATGAACCAGAGTCTACAAATCTGTCTCACTATTATTATTTTCAAATTTTGTCAACGTGTCCAGAACTGCAACCGTATTTTCGACGATTTTAAATAGAGTGTCAGAACCTATAAACAAAAAGGATTATGAATTAATTGAAACTTGGACAGTGATGAGTACAACTCTACAAATCTGTGTAACTATTATTATCTATAGTTGTATTACAAATATTGGAGAACCCCTATTTCAACGTTTTATCATACCAAAGAATGTATGAGAATGAACGCCCGATTCGGAGAATGTTTGAAAAAGGACGACAAATTGTAATAGTAATTATAGCGGTTTTATCTTACTACTTACATTGTCATATTTTTAATGGCCATTCGCTTAGCAAATCGCTTATCCAGCAGTGATTGGCTAATGTCATTACCTCTCACTCCTCCCCCTCCAGAGTTTCCTATAAACAAGACAACATTCTTATCTCCAGTCATTACAAACTCATCATAGATGAAGTGAAGACATCTGGATGGTTTTAACTCCTAGATATTATATCGAGCGAACTCTTGCGGGACAAGTCTAATGGCGATATTGATACGGTTCTAGTTTGTTGGGGTCCTCTCGGAGAGCCGTACGAAATTTACGCTCTACTTATTAAATTAGACACGTCAAAAGCAACTGGGAGTCATGGCTTATCTCCTCGGCTTCTCAAAGAAGCAGCACTTCATCTCGCAATTCCATTATGCCACCTCATTAACACCTCGGTCATCAAAGGCAAAGTACCTAATAAATGGAAGCAGAGTTACATAACACCAATTCCAAAAACAAACCTTGTCAAAATCGATGCTATTCGCCAAATCTCTCTCCTACCGGTTGTCGCAAAGATTCTTGAAAAGTGGGTCCTCAAAAGTTTTATACCGGACATTCTACGACTCATCGACCAACAACAATTTGGATATGTTCCCTTTTCCTCTACAACCTGTGCCTTGATTACACTCCAGATAAAATCACCGAATACCTGGAAGGTGCAGATTGCAGTGGCGTTGCCGTGTTATCTCTAGACTTTATCAAAGCCTTCGACACGATCTCGCACAATCAGATCATAGACAAACTCCACTCCTGCAATTTTCCATTACCCTTCATCAGATGGATTGAATCGTATCTGACTATTCGCACTCAATGTGTCATCGTGAAAAAACACCTCAGCTATCCAATTCTTGTCAGCAGCGGAGTACCCCAAGGATCAATTATCGGGCTTATTTGTTCATTTTGTTAACTTCTAAACTAATATGTGACCAAATTTCACATATCAAATATGGGAATGACACAGCAGTCATTCTTAAAATATCCTCTGACGTTGATCCATCACAACGATCCCTCATAAACACTTTTGATTCTATCAAATGCAACAACGAAAAGTTAAATCTCAATTTAAATGCGTTAATGTCCAAACTCGTTGTTTTTAAAAAGAAACACAGTGAAGTCATTAACATATCAATCCCTGGTAATGTTAATAATGTTAATAACCTCCAACCTTTGGGTGTAACATTTACATGTAAAACCGGAACCGGAAGTGACGTGGGCCAATAGGAATGCAGTACGTAAGCAGGATGACGCATCCCTCCCCCGGGGGCCAGCAATGAGGAATTACCGCAGGTGCACCCGGGAGAGGAAATCCGCCTTGTTAGCCTTAGACGGAACATATCGTAAAGACAGCTTCTTTCTAGAAATAAGAGAGAACAAATATTTGTAGAGAAACACATGACGGCGACGAGGCCTGAGAAGTGTACACAAGTTGGACAAGGAGTCCGTAAAGATGATATCATTCTCGTGGGCATAAAGAATAGCAAAGGAAAGCGCTCCCAATTTAGCCCCATGCTGAGAAGGGGAGTCAAAAAGAATACGCAAGAAAGGTTTATCGTTCAGAATGAGGGCAAAACTGGACATGGTTGCGTCGGTCACCCAGACATCACCCTCACAAAGGGGAGATGGCGGAGGAGGAGACCAGGGCACACAAGTTTCAAAACTGTCAGGAAAAGCTCTGGCCCAGCGATAATCGGCAAAATGTCGGGGCAAGCGCAGAGCATAACAGAAATAAGCAAGAAAACCTTGAGTTATCTGGAGATCATGGAAACAGGAAGGTTGAGTAGTACATAAACATTGTAAAAGGGCCAGATGGCTAGGTACAAGCGAAATCGTCTGAGCACATGTATCGTATAAAAGGCCACAGTAAATAAGAGAAGATGACGGAGTAAGACAAGATTTACGGATGTTAATAGTAAAACCAGCATCACGTAAAAGGAATAACAAATAGTCACGAGCAAGAGAAATAGTATTAATGGGAGCCGAAATAAATATATCATCAACATGGGACCACACCACAGCCCCCGGGAAAGCAGTGCGAGTTTCCCGCACAAGGGGGAAGAGAGCCCGACTAAGGATACCCGGGGACTGCGGCATGCCCATAGGCAAACGTAGAAAATCATAGTACACAGAATTATAATAAAAAGTTGTGAGAAATCTACTTTTAGGATGGACCGCTATCGAATAAAAGGCGTTCTTAAGGTCAATTTTCACCATCAAGTGGTGAGAAGTATTATAATGTTCGAGAATACGTACCGGAGGAGGAAGGTACACCGAGCACTTACGAATGTAAGGCTTAAGATGACGGTAGTCAACCACAAGACGGCTACTACCCCCCTCCTTCGGAACGAGAAAAACTTTACTAATAAATGGCCGACTATGGCACTTACGCGGCTGGATTATTCCCGCAGAGAGAAGAGATGACACAGATGCAGATAAGGCAGGTGAAACACGATCAGATAGTTGCACTAAAGAAGTTTTCCTGATGAATAATTGGGCGCCCTCACAATAAATTCTACGTGTAGGTGTAGACATCGGCATCCGAGCAGGAAAGGCAGGGTTGAGACTGGGAAGAGAGGAGATCAAGACGGCCTTTAGAGGAAGACTGGGATGGGCACGCGGAGCCGCGCCAGATAAAAAAATGTCACAGAAATCTCCCTCTCCTACTACTTTTATAATATAATAAATTATGTTATTTATTTTTATATTGTCTATCTGCGATGCATACATTTAGGATATGTGAAGAAAAGGTTGAAATCATAATTTTTCTGTCAATATGACAATAGATAATTTTTCAACTACTTTCAGTAGATTTGGACACCATTTTTAATAGATTGACCTAATTGCTTACCCTATTGCCCCAATTTTAGTTACATTACTTTTAGATTATAGTTAACAACATTTTCACGCTAAAATTAATTTTATTAAGCTAATAAAATCCTCTTTGGCACAACAATCTAACGGGATTATGCATGTATTTATTGTATGAATGTTCATCCTTTTGTATGTATAAGTGTAACAAAGGGGTGGGGGTATATAAATATCGAATTCACCGTACATACTTTGTGAATGGCCCAAAGACTGGTTGTTTCAAATTGTATAAAATGTAATTTGAAATTATTAATTTGATCACTAATTTACTAATTAATTTGGTTTACCCATGTTGTATAACATAGTCAGTAAACCTAACCACGAGGGGATCGTCAGCAACATCTTCATTGAGAGCCTCCAACCAGACATCATTAATTGATTCATGGGGTACCATTTTTGTAGGGTAATAATGCGATACACACTGGGACCTCATAACCGTAGCATGCAATAAGTACACCTGTGTGAACATTTCAAAGGAGATCTTGAAAGTTCCATCCATGAAGACGGTCTCAGCTGCACACAAGTGGCGTAAATTTTGCGAAGTTACCGAAAACAACGATTCTGTCCTCAACGCCATCATTTGCAATGACAAAGTTGCGGTTATCACGCGTTGTTCACCATTCACGTCTATGTTTACTTCAGCACGAGTATGTGGCAGCTTAGGTAAACGTCTAGACCTTGCACGATAGATGGCATACTTGTGTTTTGAAAAAGATGGCATTTGATCAAGATTCCCATCATCCATCACATTAACGTCATTGAATGCCTCGCTGTAGAGTCGCTTTACCGGTTTGAATGGTTCTTCAACAGCACACTGTTTCGCAGCAGTGATGGCTTTTTTTAGTTATTTTTGATGGTTAGTGTGCGGTTGCCTTTTGATGATTGTACGTAGTATATCTCCCTCAGTGACGGCCGTAAAATGGCAAGCTGTTCTAGGACATTTCCAATATTCCTTTCCCAAATATCGGCGATTTATGTGTAACAAAAAACCTTGAAGACATTAGAGTCGGCCCCCTCTATCTGAACGTACAAATTCTATTGCTTCAGACTGAACATGATTTTGCATAATCACATACTATATATACACTGTGTTATTATTATATTAGGCTAAACGTCACTCAGTGATTAGGCCAAAAGCACCAAGATAAAAGTTAGAGCTGTTACGTAATCGCTATTAAGCATAACAATGGTTAGGCCTATTGGAATTAGGCAAGATGCAATGACACCATTACATTTTACCCAAATTTTCGTTGTAAGGCAGCCTCGTCAGGGGTATATCTAACAAACCTTTGAGAGAGAGCGCATTAAATGCATCGCAGCGTATGGCGATTGCATCATCAGATTAATATCTTAACATATTTTATCTCATAGTATAGTGTAGTAGAAGGAAAGAACAAAGTTCAACAAACATTTTCTAAGAGAGAGAGAGATAATTCCTATATAGAGCACGTACAGTATATTCAATAAGTTCATAAGAAACGTAAAAAGGGGGAATAAGAGAGACTTAAATGTAAGAAACACAAATATATGAAAGTAAAAAGAGTACAAAATATTCTAGAATAAAATATTACAGCATATATAATAATTACAAAGACTAGAATTGCCTACCAGCTGAAATGCGGGAACACTTACATAGGTCGCTCCATCCGCCTACTCTATACCCGAGTCAAAGAGGACTACTATAGTACTAACAGTTCGGTATACATGCACCGACTAACATACTCGCGAGACATCTGTCCTTGCGAGCGACGAAGGAAGTTATATCCTCATTCGGGAAAAGGAACCTGCGATCAATTTCAGGGAGGAAAACAGTTTTGATCTAATTTTCTAGTTTTCTTTTCTTCTTGTTTTTGTTTCTTAGTCTATGTCTATTCTTAGTCTATGTCTACTCGTAGTCTATTATTATATATGCTGCAATATTTTATTACAGAATATTTTGTACTCTTTTTACCTTCATATATTTTTCTTTCTTACATTTAAGTCTCTCTTTCTACGTAGTTAAATTGTATATACAGTAAAATATTTCCTATAGAAATTATTATTTTTCTAAGTACGTGCTCTATATAGGAATTATATCTCTCTCTCTTAGAAAATGTTTGAAAAATAATAGGAGGTTTTGAAATTTCCTATCTAAAATCACAGTAGGATTTCTTAATTGTACTTATTTTATTTTTACTTTTAAATACTAAAACTTAAACACAATAGTTCACACATGTTTGAAAAATATTATGAGATTCTATGATATTCTAGATTTTTGAGGTTCAAAAATTTTATTTTGATTTTTATTGGCTGTTGGGTTGGTCCAGAAGATAGAAATATTTTTTATATTCTAGATTTTTGAGGCTGAAAAAATGTTTTTCATTGGCTGTTGAAATAAAAATATTGAGATGATAAAAATGTTGAGACGATAAAAATATTTTTTTACATATTTTTCTTGCATAGTATGGAAAATATGTTTTTCTGATAAAGTTCTGCGAAAAATATTTCAAAAACGTTCCGTCGTTGATGTCTTCCAAGGACCACCGTCTGGAAGGCGTACTGCATTGGTTCCCATGTTTACATACTCGCTTCAAAGAACACAACAGATCTTTTCAAATCGGTGAAGGGAACTCCGTAATGGGTGAACATTACCAGAAATATCATCAAAATACACCACCTGTACCTTTTTCAGTTAAAATATTAGATAAAGGAAAAGATTTTGTAGACATAATATTATGGGAAAGTCATTTGATTAAGAAAGACAATCCGCCTAATAATAGAAATGGTGGATGATCATATTGATTTTATTTATTGGACTTATATTTATATTTATACTTATGTATTTTATATATCTGTATTCTTAATTAACTTAAATATTTTGAATTATTTTTACCATTTCGTAATTAGAATTTGAAGAAACTTCTAAATTTTGTTAGAATAATATCAATATTTTGCATTTTTGTATTAGTATAAGATTATGGAGTAAATAAATTTGTTTAAAGTTTAAATATCGTTCTTATTTTTCTTAAATATGGATAACAAAATTCAATTTAACCACAACTATATCTCAAAGAAATTTAGTTTTATTATCATTCGTACAAACTTCACCAATGTAGTTTATAGTTACTGCCTAATTATAATTTGGTTAATTCACCACATTTTGTTTTGGGTAATTATAGAAAAGTTTTATATTTTTAACAGCTCATGTAATTGTTCATGTACAAAATGCTCAAAGTTTGAAATATAATTCATGTTTTTTTGGTTTTAATTTTAGATGTTATGACATGTATAGAGGAAATCGATTTTGATGAAGAAATTGAAGAAACAATATCATTGTGTATGTAGCTAAATAGTCTATATCCCTAACTTTATTTCATTTTTATATTTGTATTAATCTATTTCAGGTTGGGGATACTCAAAAAAATTGGTCTTCAGTGATTGGTAAGATTACATATTCTATATTTATTACCGAAAATTATTTCAAACAATTTTTATTGATAGTTCATTCGTAGTATTGTATTCTTATTATATGTAATCGATATCTGTACTAAAATTATTAACTGTAATTATTTTTTAATAAAGAATTTCATCTAATCAATTCATTCCTTATTAATGCAATAGAAGTAGTAAGTTAAGAGTCGATTTTGCAACGAAAGGTCATGTGAGGTCAAAGATGGGCCGAGGGAGAGAGGATTTTTTTATGGGGGGGAGCAATATTTGGAATAATTTTCAGCTATATAAGGTGGAGACGAACGACGTAGCATCATTCAGATATTAAGTTTTGAAATATCAACTCTAGAAATAATTCAGCATGTCAAACATTGATGCCAACATGGTGACTACAAGTGTAGAAAAATTGAATTTAAAATCTGCACACTCCTACAAATCTAGTTCTTCGAAAGACAAGACTACTCTTCACAACTTCAACAAAAAAAACTAAGATAATTAAACTGTCTATTTTAGAAGCGGAATTCTCAACAAAAAGTTCGGACCATGGGTTTTGGTAAATTCGGGCATTCCTATTGAGAAGTCTGACGATTACGATTTATTGAAGACCATAAATATTTTGAATCTGAAGTCAACAAGGAGCTTTATAGGGATTTAGTGCGACCGATATATAAAAATTATTACGAATGCACCTCGCCGTTTAGTGTTCCACTAATTGGTGATCCATCCGAATATATGATGTTGTCGTCAGGGAATAGAATCCTACGCGGATTTCAGATCAAAAATGATCATTTCTGAAACTTTTCCAAATTTGCAATAAAAATAATTGGGGGAGGGGGTGTAATCTTTATTTTTTATATCGTCAAACCTTTCGGACCGTAGATAAATTATTGTTCAACGTTTTTCTTGTGTATATATATTCAAAGCTTATTGTTAAGATTGAGACTGTTTTTTTTTTATTTCAAGCACTATATTTTTCGTAAATCGTTTAAAATGGATTTTAAAATTGGGGGAGGGGGGGCTTATTTTAAAAATACCTGTTATGATTATGTAGAAAATACAAAGTTATCCCCATGAAAGTGTCAAAACTCGGAAAAATTAAAACTGTAATTTTGGAAACATATGCTCTCAGAAGGCCTTTAGCTGCATTCTAG
>JAUZNC010025386.1:8504-22818 GCA_034780395.1 Vannuccia rotundouncinata | reverse complement strand
AATTCAAAGTTGACGGAAAATACCTACGCCTAGCCTTCAATTTAATTCAAAATTTCATACAATATGTGGATGTTCACATGTCCAAAAATTAAATAAATAATCTAATATTAAGAAATTCAGTTGATGAATTTGATTTCAATATAATACTAAAGGTGGATTTTATAAACTTCTGTTATTTTAAAAACGTAAAAAATTTATATTTGTTTACTAAATGTATAAAACAATAATAAATTGCAGTATTATTGCATATATGTACATATATAAATATACTACTAATATAGGATTAATGCAGTATGGGCAAAAAGACAATATGTGATAACTAATGTATTACAATCAAGTATATTTGAAAGTATGTATATTTACAGCATAAGAAGAAAATCCAAAATGATAATAACTCATATGAAGTGAATCCAAAATTAAATGTTCAAATTGCATATCATTTTGTACAGTCCAAAGAAGTCAACAAAAAACTGTTCCAGGACACTGGGATTTCAGTGCAATGATTTTTGAAAAATAACCACTTTCATCCATTATATACAGAGTATCCATTACACAGGAGTTACATGGTGATGATTTTGATTGTCAATTTAAATTCTGCAGTTGGTATCAAAATAGTGACCCATCTCTATCAATCATGTTCAGTGATGAAGAAATTTTTCATCTGAGTGGCCATGTCAATAGACATAATTGCCAATATTGGGCCACAGACTATCCCCATTGATTTTCTGATACAAATAAACTTCATGATTCATGTGTTATGGTTTGGTGTGCTATCTGGAAAGAAAGATTGATTGGGCCCTATTTCTTTGATCAAAGTGTAACAGGAGAGACCTATCTGATTATGTTGAAGAACTTTCTGATTTCTGTTTTAGATGACATCCAACTTGCACAATTTAACACAATATATTTTCAACAAGATGGGCACCACCCCATTTGGCCATTATGGTTTGTGAGTTTGTCAATGACTATTTTCTTAATAAAGGGATCAGGTGTTGTGGTGGTGGTGGTGGTTGTGATAGATGCGTCTCAACTGGTCACCCAGTTATGAGAATGCAACCACTGACAGGGGTGGACTGTGCCCTCCAAAAATCCTGATATGAGACTGTACTGTGGTGGGGCACTCCAGCAGTCAATGCTCCACTGTCTCTGGGTCCTATTGAGTGGCCACCAAGGTCACCTGACCTTTCACTACTCAACTTCTTTTTATGGGATCACCTAAAGTCTTGTTTATAATGATTGACTAAGAACTCATCATGATTTAATGAACAATATCCAACATGAATTGATAGAATTACTGTTGATGTCCAATTGTCCTATAATGTGTGCAAAGATCTTTTGTAAGTCACATTAATAAGTGCCTTGTCTGAAGTAAATGGTATGCAATTTGAATATTTCCTTTGAATTTGGACATTCACTTCATATTCACTTTGGATGTACTTTGTATGAGTTATTATCATTCTTGGTTTAATGGTAAATTTACTGTAAATATTCTTACTTATAAATATACTTGATTGTAATACATTAGTTTTCTTGTTTTTTGCCCATACTGCATGACTTTTGACCCACCCTGCAATTGAAAATATTTATTAATACATAAAATTAGAACAAATCAAAAATCAAAAAAATATATATTCTAAAATAGGAGTAAAATAAGAAATATAGAAAGTGGGTTTTATTGTGCAATCATTAGGTTATTGTCAGAAATCCAGTAGTTGGATAAAAAATGAAAATAATGAGTACATTTTGAGGCTCAAGTACTTTTACTCATAATAATGTCTAATATAGCATTTGTAGGAGTAAGAATTATTTATTATTGGAACAATTCATACCTGTATCTGAAGGTTATACAAATTTGACTGTTATGTTTATAAGAATACCATATTATATTACTTAGCAATATAAGGTAAAATACCATATGATAAAATAAAAAATACTTTGAGTACATTTAAAGAGTTTAATTTTACTTTATTATATAGTATCTAATTTGGCAGTATATTTTTTTATGTACTTTTAGACACAGTATACTATCTTTTAATAATTCTTTATAGATGCTTATAGCAGATAAGCTGGATCCTATATTTTAAAATATGAGTGTAAAAAATACCAAATTTGCAATCATATCAATATAATGTTGATATAATTATTTAATTAAATGTATATACATTTTTTTTCTTCATTCCTATAATAAATATAATATCAGTACTGCTCATGTTTTAAGATAATAATTTGTAGGTTAATTTGTTTATGGAAATGGTTTTTCTGTTAAATTGCCATATATCTATATAAATTTAAGTTATTAATTATATTTATATGATGAAGAATATAAAATAGGCTGAAATTATTATATTTATATTTTTAAAAAAATTACATTATATAGTTTGAATAGTTATAACAGGATATATAGAAATAACAGTTTTAAATAATATATACAACTGCTAAATAAATATCCACTTTACTTAAAATAAATTTTAAAACATTTCCTTTATTTAAAACCAATGTTCAGTTTTTACTCAGATTTTATAAACTAACTATATACCTATCATATACAGAACATTTTAATAGTTTAAAACATATTAAAAAATATTTTCAAAAATGATTCTTGACACTTTAAAAATATTTTGTAGATGTACAATTCTTGACTTCTAAAATATTTTGTAAATGTTGAGAATGATTGTTGACACTTATGAGATTTCATAAATACCAAGAATGATTCTCTTAACTTATCAGATTTTGTAAATGTTGAGATTCTTGACATCTATTGACAACCATAATGTATATATTTCAAATGCATCCTCATTTGTATAAATAAAGCTCTCTTTAAATAAAAAAAATATTTTTAAATATTTTTATAGCGATTATTTTAGTTTACTATTTTGAAATCTAATGTTATAAAAAATATTATAAAGGTATTCAACTATTTAAAAGCTATTCAAAATGAGAGGTTTAACTATAAGTTTAAGAGTAATAAATAGCTATAAATGTAACACTACTTAAAATAGTTTTATTATATATAAGGTCTCACTTTAATTAGCCTAGATGTATCAATTTAATTAATAGGTTTTATTAATTGTCAAAGAATATAGATATTAACGAACTTAAATTAAAAAATTTGAATAACGCACTGTAAATAATCGTGTGGTTACTATAGATATTAAATATTATTTTAATTTCGTAAAACAAAATTTAATAAACTATAAATATTTTTTTTTAAACATATGATGGCGACAAGTTAAAATTATAATTTTCTTCATATTCTTAACTAGTCAAACTAATTGTGAATCAGACCAAATTTTTATTATGATTTTTCCAGATTTCTAACTAAGCAATTTTTAATTAGTCGGCACTTTATACTAACCTTAATCTGTAAAATGATTTTATGTATGCTGGCGACCAGTGAGGAATTATTATGCTCTTCAGATTCCTAACTGGTCGGACTAGTTAAAAATTCGACTAGTTTAGAATATGATATTTTCAGATTCCGAAAAATTTTCCGACCAGTTAACAATTTTAAATAATATATAGTTTGCACTTTACAATAACTTTAAACTGTAAAAATGATGTTACGTATATAAATGACATCAAATGTGTGACCAAAATAATTAAAGAGAAAAAAAAATATTAAAAATAAAATCAATAAAACAGTGACAATATTTATTATTATTTTCACATTTTAAAATAGAAAAGTAATAAATAAGTATACATAAAAAAAAGAATTTTCGCAATTACACCAATATAGAAGTAGAATTAATTCATTCATACTTTAAATTTTTATTACACCTCTATTTTGACATTCCTTAGATCACCAGAGGATACATGCAGTTTCGAATTCAAAATTAATATAAAACTATTATAAATATTGTTTTTTTTTTAAACATGACTTATTAAAAGCCAAAAATTTCTTAACAAGTCAAAAAAATATTATGATATTTAAACTTCCGAACTAGCTAAAATATTAATCTACGTGGTTTTAATTATTTTTTTGCCAATTTTCATATAGATCAAAACTAGCCAAAAAATGTTTTATATATT
Organism: Vannuccia rotundouncinata; assembly: GCA_034780395.1. Lineage (NCBI taxonomy): Eukaryota > Metazoa > Platyhelminthes > Proseriata > Coelogynoporidae > Vannuccia > Vannuccia rotundouncinata. The sequence continues at coordinate 18,789 of JAUZNC010025386.1, read as the reverse complement.
CTAGGTGGTCTTATAAGCGCTTTTTAGCTTGATATCGCGCGGATGTATGTTAAAAATTTGTCAAATTTATAAAAGTTTGTAAAAAATATGTATGTATTTAATAATAAATATTATATGGCTGCATATTTCCTATTTCGCCTTTTTATTGTTAAACACTAATTCAGTTACGTCATTACTCTGAATTGTAAGCATTTTCATTACGCCTTATGCAGTTGTATCATTAAGCCTTATTGATCGGGTCACCTATTGATAATGTAATTGCAATAGTTGTAAACAGAATTCATTTAAATATTTTTTTAGATAGTAGTATTCTAAAGCGATTTAGCTTTGTATAAAAATTTGTGATTTTTGTTTATGAATATCAGAAACATGGAGTTTATTACATCAACGCGCGGTGGTATGATTTTATGTTTAAATGAAAATCAGCTACTTATGCATTACAAAAAAATGAAAAAAGTTACTGGAAATGTCAAAAATAATATTATAAAGTTACCGCTGTCACTATGAAGGCAATAATCTCATTTATACTAAAGGCCAACATGCACATCTGCCGGATAGCAGTGCAGTCGTAAAAAAGCGGTTGAAGCGGTTTATTTATATATATATATATATATTGGGGCCCATTTTATTGATATTTTATTATTTTATATAAATAATAATTTCATTTTAAAATTAATTAACTTTTGAACATTAGCAAGCAGTATTAAGCGAAATGGGAACAAAAACAAATAGTTATTTGCTGTAAGGCGAAATAGGAAAAGGTGAGAGGTAAGACACTATAAGACATTATTGCTAACATTAGATCTCTTTGAAATTTGAATCAAAGATGTAGATGCAGATTAAAGATGTAGATTAATATTGTGGCTAGTTCTGCGGTTTATATATAGTGTTATTATTTTGTCGGGTTCTGCATGTTCAATCTAGTTTCGGATAGTTCTGTTTTAGAATCATAAATATACTATTTCATTTATTGTTTCTGTGTATTTCTGAATAATAATGCAGAATTATCGTTATTAACATAAAATAACTAATTAAGAAATGATCGACAATAGAAATATGAAGTTTAAAGGTAATTGAAATAGCTAGGTCCGCAAAAGATTGAACAATACGATTGTAAGCGTATCAAGTGTATAGGTTTAAGTTATAACTGTATGTCCCGGGAAAATGAAACCGCATACAGAGAAAACATCCTACTCCTATGCACTCTTATGGGTGAGGAGATTTCCCTGTATTTAAAGTTATTGCAACTACCACTCTTTCGATTTGAATAAGTTGCCATAAACAACAATAGGAAAATGAGAACAATACTTGCATCCCTTCGCAAAAGTCCAACGTGGATGAGGGGTTGATGTGGTACGAGTGTACTATTATAGTGTTAAGAATGGACACATGAACATCAATGGACACATTTTTTCAGGTTACATTTACGATTTTATCTGTGAAATCTCCCGGTAGCAATTATAATGAGCTCAAATTATATTACTGTATTGAAGTAGTATTGAAATATTTATAAAATTTGTTATCTATTCAACAGATACGTTTCATTTCTATTTGTCTTGTATTTAAATATCAATTAAATTGTTTGGTTAATATTATTCCAAAAGCATTTTTTAATGTTTAAAGAAAAAATATTTTAAATAGTAAATAATAGTAACTATAAATAATTTAATTAGTTGTTTCTTTTCTAGAATAACAATTTTTATTAAACTATGAATAAATATCTTTTTAATCAATTATATAATTAAATTATTATTGAAATATTCACTGGATATATTGGGGATAATGGCTTGTTTCGATTAATCACTAGAGGCTAAATATTTAAAAAAAATCACATTCTATCTACCAAATTGTCAGTTCCAATATAAATTATCTGTTCTGTTATCAATTCCCAAAAATAACAATTAATGTAATTGTTTGCATGATTAAATTCAAAATTTTATTTCGTACAATTAGGTAGAACTTTTTTTAAATATAAACACAATTCATGAGTCTCAATTTGAATATAATCGAATTTTTAGAAATATGTTGAGCTGTTGAATAAAATTCAAGTCAATCCACCACCCATACGAGACATCACTTATAGTGAGTTCAAAAGGTACATTCTATGGAATATACATGTATATCACACACTCTTTACCGTATGGATATTTAATAATTCTTAATGTCAGAAATGTTTGATTATATATTTTGTCATATTATAAACAAAAAAGAATAAAATAAATATAACAAAATAATAAACAATGAAATAATAATATCTTACAAGGTTTAATATTGAATGTTTACAATACTAATGGATAATACATAAATAATTATTTATGAAAATACTACTGAATACAATATGATCACAGAATTATTAATAATATCAAGGGTAATAATAATATTAACATTATTTTAATATCACAAATATTTGTATATTTTATAACAATAAAACAAATTTAATAAATAAATACACTCTTTCTTCTACTTTTCCATTAAAATATTAAAGTTTGGTGCATGATTTGGTATTCATAATCAATTATTTACAATTTACAATATTTAAAGATTTAGTTTTAAAGACGTGCTAAATTTATTTTAAATAAATATATTTTAGAAAGGAAACGATATTTTTTAAACGAATTCTTTCATTATAAATAATTTTTCTAAAAAGAGATATATGAATGCTTATAATCATATTACATATTAAATGTAATTCAGCAAACTTATTATAAATTAAAATTAATGACTTTAAAAAATCGAGAAGCTTGTAGAGTATTCTAAATAAGATTTATGGTGCGAGCTGGAGGGGGCACGGCATAGTTGTCGTGGGGAACATGGCGACAACGCTGGCGAAACTCTGCCAATGGCCCGTGAATAGAAAGACGCGCCTTTTGACGAATAAAATCAGAAAAGGATGTATTATGTCGCTTGTATTCCTTCCGTGCATTGTAGTAAAACTCTAAAATCGAGGTAAACAGAGCCAATGTCAGACCAGCAGTGAGAATGTAGAAAACCCCGGCAACGTTGATAAGAGCCAAAGCATCCGAAATGGACTTTTGGCCATCATCAGGACACTGTCCCTTTTCAATCCACCAGGTCTTTCGCAGCTGGGCGATTTCTTGATTTTCCCTCAGAGTGAGAATGGCACTATTGATATCATCGGATAGAGGAAAACCATGTGGAGTTGCCACCCCATACCCCTTGTCTCCAAAAGGTTTGCCTACCATCATTGTATCGCAGGGCAGTTGGTTGTTGTGGTATTCATTCATGCGAGATTCGAGTAAAAAGGCGTACTTTCCTTTGGAGTTGCGTACACGGGCTACACCCGCTGATGTTGTCTTTGAAAGAACATGAGGATTGCGGGTCATGAAAGCTCCCATCTCCTTGAACGGATACAGATCTGTCGTCTTGAAGAAGGTAAACGTGGACCCGGCTCCGATAGGACCATATTCGATACCGGTGTTGGACTTAACCAAATCATCGAATCCATTGATTGGGGTTACCATTCGGGAAACTGTGAGAAACGCAGCCAGATTTGCCGTGTAGTAAGCTATCATAATGAGGGTGAAGAACCACCAAGCACTGCTGAGAATGCGCGCTCCTGGAGATCGTGGAGCTATATCCACGCCCTGTAAAATATGGAAATAGTTGATTATTAGGCGATTAAATGTTTACATATGACATTTATAAGTATAATAATAATAATGAATTTATATGCTCAAAAGGTGTTTGGCATTGAATAGTTTGGTATCAATGTAACTAAATAGGACCACAAAAGTTTACTAGAAAACCTTTTTGTTTGAATTAAGGAATGAAAAGTTCATTGATTTTCTAGCTTTATCAATTTTTTATAATCTATTGTAGTCTCTTAAAAGAGATATGAATACTTATTTTAACCTCCCATGTTATACTTATAAGATGTTTAATGTCAGTAAACTAAAATTTATTAAGTATTTAAAATAAAGTATATAAACATTTTGATTTACCTGTTGCACAAAAGCAGCAAATGAAAACCAAAGAGAATTCAATAAGGTAAAATCTCTTTCAACTCTTTTGACTTCATCTGGACATTGTGAAATGTTCCATTCGAAAGGACTGATTCTGGCTACAATGTAAAGTCCGCAGGCAACTACGATGCACGCTGCCATGATGCACCACCACACCTCTTCAGAAAGAGGCAGAAGAAAACTGAATATACCAGGCTTCTTTTTACCCGGCTTTTTGATCATTACACTGATACCAAAGGTAAGATAGGGTTCTGAAAATGTAACTACTTTAGCACGCATCAAGCTAATAGTCATTGGAGCCATTACGATATCAGCCGATCCATTCAGTACTTCGCCAATCATACCGTTCCAAATCTCCTTTCCATTTTCATCCTTTTCCTCAAAAGCACCATACTTGCCATCGTAAACTTCATGAATTTCGTAGTTAAATCCAACAATAACAGAAATTCTTCTTAACAGTGACATAGCAAAACCGGAATATCGATCATTTCCGGTTAAAATTGATCCGTCCGTTTTCCTTTCATTATAATATGTGAAAGGAGGGGTTACAAGAGTGACAACCCGTAAAGTTAAATTTCTAGCTTCGTCTTTTGTCATTTTCGAGTCATCGTCATTTTTATAGTTCATTTTAAGACCTGTCTTTTGCGTCCAATTACCATCATAAACAGCACCTATGTTTTCCATCACAGATAGTATTCGCAGTGATACATTTTTACGGGTTCCTGATGGAGTAAAGGATATCGGTCCCGTAATTCCATCAGTGAATTTTCTGTTCAGTAATGTTTGCATGAACTTTTTACCTACAGTAAATGGTTTACGTTTGAAATTTTTGTATAATTCTGTACCTGACTGAAAGTTCAATTGCTTCTCGAAGCAATTTATTGGAGGGCCATTCAAATATGCGATTATTTCATTTCGAGTTTGCGTATTATTCAATAATTGTGAAATGGTATCGCCGAAAGTGTTTATTGCATCCACCATCAAAGCTACCTTGAAATTAGTCTGATCAGGTTTTAAATTGTCTTTCTGCCAATTAGAGAATTCTTTTAAAGTAGGATGTGTATCGTTTATAATTTGTAAACCAGTCAACTTAACGCCACTATATTTGAACTCTTCAAGTTTCATTTCATTTAATCCTAGTCCAGTCAGAATATAGTTATATTCATGTCGATTCATTCCCATCAACACAATTTTTTTCAGAAATATTTCTAAATTGTCTTGAGAATCAAAATCAATTAATATATTCTTGACCCTCTGTGATCGAAGATAAAAGTCAAGATGGCGTAAATCCTTAGCAGCAACCTGAGGGTCTGGAATATAGCGGATATCAACGTTGAGCTCCTCAAATTTTGGTCGTTTGTGAAGTGTTTCTAAGACGTGCTGCATTCTAAACAGCCCTTCACCCGTATTACACACGTATGTAAAATTATTCCAACCGTAAAATACGATCAAGTCGGATACAGTTTTAATCACAGGTGGGCGTAATTGGATTACATAATTTAACTTTGACTGCACAGCAATGAGCTTTTTGGGTAGGCTATCATATGATCCATAGCTTTTCAATGCTACAGATCCACCAGTACGTATGTCCAAGTCTTCGTTGTCATCATCTACAACTGTTGAGGATGTCAAAAGATAATCCGAAATATTAACAGGCTCCATTGGAACAGTTTCCGATGTAAAGAATGGAATTCCAATTGTTGTTGCAATGTCATTAACATCTCGAACAATACCTCCCAGGTCTCCACTGAAAAAGGCGATAACGCTTCTATTCTCCAATTGTTCACAAATCTTTCTGCGCACTACTGAAATGTCCATTTTTTCTGGAAATGAGGATGTATAATTAAAATAGAAATTTCCATTTTGTTCCTTGTTATATTTATAGACTGCAAACGCGAAAGCCTGTTCGCTTGGAGATTCTAAATTAAAGACCCCTGTTATGGGAATCATTATTTGGCCAGGTTGTATTTTCAAAATTGTAGTGAAAAATGTTACAAGACTTAATATATGACGCATTGTTGATAGCAAATCACGGCTATCGTGTCTTCTTCGAATTGTGCAGAAATCGTATAAAACTGGTTATTTAAACTTCTTTTAAGTTTTGCTTGCTTATCCAATCATATCTGTAGGAATATAGAAGCATTATGTTTCACCACTATTCGCTGTCGTATTTTAAATTTCTGTGATCCCTGTTCTTGTTAGCTCGCATGGAGATGATAAGAGGCAACCATCCCCGCTCAAATTAGATTACCAACCCTATTCAGACGGTCATTATCGCCATGGTGTCAGCAGCTTAGTTTCTTCATCAAAGTTTTATATTTTGTAGAATGGATTTAGAAACACGCCTAGGATACTTTATTTAAGTTAATAGGAGATTGATAAGCGATTGTCTTTAGAGATAAGATAATTTCTAGATTCTTAAGTAAACAAATAGTTTGGTTACTCCAGTTTAGGAGATTTTACCAGTTTGAATGTATATGTCGAATATCGTAAAGTGAATAATCTATTTGGAACACAATTCTACAATAAAACAGCTCCAAAATTTATTTACATATTTTTAGAAATAAAAATTATTGTTACTATACAAACTATTATGTTCCTCCGTATTATTAAATATAGGTCATTGATTTTGAAAAATCACATGCCGTCACGTCATATCGGTCATCTTATAATATAAACAATAAAAGTAAAATAACATTCTATGAATAAAATTAACCGCTAAAAGTGGAATAAATTAAATAAAATTTAAATATATATATTCATTCATACTAATAGGCCTTCATCGATGAAAGAAGCAAATTAAAAAAAATTAATCCGAATTTCTAATCTTTTTCATTGATGAATTTATGACTCGAAACCATCAGCAATCGTTTTTCATTTAATTTCATATTTAATTTTAGCATTAAATTTTTATACAGAGAGTGTTTGTATTTTAATTTATTGTATTTTACTGTATTTCTTTGTAATAAAATCAAAAATCAAAAAATATGCATTTAACATTTAAATGTTTTCCATCTGTAATTTTCTATATATCTTTTAAATTTAAATTAGAGAGTTTTTTAATTAACTTTACATATATTATGAATTATTTATTTTCATAGATGTAATAAGTAAAATCCTAATTTCTAAAAACCTTATCATTAAATGCAAATAACAGTTTTCAATATTATATATATGTATCTTTTTTCCGATCACAAGGAAAAACGACTAACATGGATAAGTATATCATAAGTGTGGATCAGATGGAAATATCGGGCAGTCTGAACTCATCTCATTTGCATCATTTGCAGGAGAAAATTGTTAATTAAAGCTAACCAAAATTCAATTATCACACGCGTATATGGACATCATAAGAACTGTAAGTATCATTCTATATTTATTAGAGTTTGTGTTTCATTCTATGATAGGTATTTTTAGTTGAGAGAAGGAAAAAATGGGGAAATTAGGAAATGGGATTTACAATTTTTAATATCTAAAAGGTAAAAGGAAAGATCAGTTGAAATTTATTACTATTAAAAATGTTGAAAAAATCATTTTATCTAATTCACTTTTTTATAATTTCATGTATTATTTTATTTTTTGCTGATTATTAATTTAAATTTACTTATAATTCAAGTGAATAGCTTTTTATTTTCTTATGTGATAGTTTCTTAAAATTAGTTAGTTGGTTAGTAACCAAAAGCTATTTGTTTAAAGCACTGTATAGCCGTTACTATTTTTTAATAATATACCACACGAGTATATAGTTGGGTATCTGTTAATTGTTTTGCTTAATTAGACTGTTTGTGTATCAAATTTTAATTATTGAGATCATTATTATAGATTTTTAAAAATGTAATAAAACTCAGATAGAAATGATAATCCACTATAGCAGGGTTTCTTGAATAGATATCAAGAATGTCACTAAATAAAATAAATAGATATAACGTTGTCAAATAAAATGGCGACTATAAACATTTTAATGTAAAATATTAAGGTTACAAAACATACTCCTACAGACTAAATTTATATGCGGAATATAACTTTTTTATCCTCGAGACGTTTTGATAATTCTCAAATTTCTTTGGTTGCCTGTCGATAATTATTAGACACATATATTATACTCCTTATTTATAGATATATACTATTCAAAGTTAAATTAAAAGTTAAAAGGGATATGGGATAAATTCTTAGACACTTTTAAACGTTATGCCTCTTTGTGTAAAAGTTTAATATAGGCTACATTGAATATATCCTATGAAGACTTATACCTTATAGAAACTTTGTCACATTTTGATATATTTTATTAACGATTAAAAGTATATTTAAATAACATTTTGCATATAAAAATTACTATATGAAACAATTAAAACCAATATTCGTCATTTTAACTAGCAATATAACAATAACAAAAAAAGAATTTTGCTCCAATTAGGAATTCTCTTTCTCCAACTTTATTGTCGCGTTAGAATTTAGAATAATAAATTAATTCACAAAACTTTTTAGCTCCGACTAATAAATTTCCTCGGCATATACTTAGAAGGCCAAAGAACTAGATGAGGTTTCCTGGTATTATAGTGCGCCCTTCTGCTCATCTTAAATTCAAATAAAGATTGATGTTCCTATCAAAGTTGGGGCCAAACTTTGGCTGGGGATATATTATACCTTTCTTTTGACTGGCCATAAAATCATTCCCAGAAAATAAAAATTGCAGACGAGGGGAAAGGAAGATGGGAGCGAAAAAGTGATGGGGAGACAGTTTCTCCACTACTAATTTAATCAGATGCTCTTATCGAAAAAGATAGATGGATAGAGTTAGGGAAGGGGGGAGGGTAATTTTTTGAAACTTGCAGATACTTCGAGAGAAAACTGTCCAAGTTCACTAAATGCGTCATTGCCATGAGTGAAACTAATGAAGGCAAAAATGGGTTTAATGTGTTTTGGTTTCGAAGCTGATATGTTATATTGTTCAGTTTTCTTGGTATATAATTGTATATGTGCATGAAATTTTTATTTATCAGCATCAATTTGATAAAAATAAAATAAAGTATCTATTCTGTGTAAATCAATGGATACATTTGTGAATATATTACAATTTTAAATTTAAAATAATGACATTTTAGACAAGAATATCACTTATAAATCAATGGATAAAATCAATATAGTAACTTTAAAATGTCAGAAACATTTTACCAATTTGTCTTGATTTAATTCCTACATAAAAGCTAACATGAGAATAACACATTAACTTTCTAAATTCAGTGTGAGATGTTTATATTAATTGTTTCTTAAAGTTTTATTTACAATCTATAATCCGTTTTGATGGGGTGTTTGAATGTTTTTTTTTAATTTGCTGGCCCCATATAATTTGTGTTTACATTGTATGAATATAGCTAAATATACTTCAATACATGTAACAAGTGAATAAAAATTTTAATTTCAGACGTCAAGTTCTGTGTATAATTAACAATTTGTAAGGGTTTTGTTTTATTTCTTAACAACAAGGAACACTTCTATAAAATGCATCAAAAAGACAAAATTTAAATTCAAAATTCTAACATGTCAATAAAAAACTATTGTAAATTAAATACAATTAGAATTATTGTCATAATTTAGAGAAGTATAATGATTTATCAAATGTAAACTATAATTTTACATCGTGTATATAGAAAAACCTAAATATTTATAAATCATAATCAAAAAATAATAGCTGGCTTCATTGTGGCAGTTGAATGGCAAGAACAATTAGTTATAGATTTATTCCACCATCATCGCTCTATAATGACTCTCGGTTTCATTATCCCATAATCCTGAATGCCACAACCTGCCTTCTCTTCGTAACAATAAATTATCCCCTTTCATTTTCATCTTTAAAAAACGGGTTTATAAAAACGGGGACATTCAAATTTATTTCGTTTCCCACCAATTTGTTGACTTTAGTAAAAATATAGTTTTAGAAAACCCGCGCGCACATTAGCTAATGTTATATTTTAGTTAGCCCAATGTGTTCCCTCTATGATTAACACCCTATATCAGTTCTCCAAATTTCTGGTATTATTTTAGTTCTCACTTATCCTCGTTGTCCTGGGGGATCCACCAGTGAAAAATGGTGACACAACTCATTGCTGTATTATTATGAATAATAATTACCCCTGAGAACATATTTTAGTAACTAATCAACCGGCTGCCGTGAGCGTGTTAATTATGCGTTGTACCGTAGAGTCCTTTGGGAGACGATTTTATGGAAGCGAATTAGTTGTTGATTGATAATTTAAAACAGTTTTTGTTTGCCAGGAGGTTACAAATTAATTTTTTGTTTCGAT
>JAUZNC010025375.1:0-22822 GCA_034780395.1 Vannuccia rotundouncinata | reverse complement strand
TAAAACTTAAAACTTAAAACTTAAAACTTAAAACTTAAAACTTAAAACTTAAAACTTAAAACTTAAAACTTAAAACTAAAAATCAAAAAATAATAACTAAAAACTAAAAAGAAAAACTATAAAAATTATAACTTATAACTAAGTAACAAACTAAAAAAAATAACGAATAACTTTATCGTTTTCAATCTTATCTATCAAATTTTTACGCCGCGCGTCTGGGCTTAGAAAAAAGTTTTTTTTCATGGTAAATATCCACTTTCAATCTTTTACAGCAAATACCAATCTTTTTTACTTTAAAACTAATCTAAACAAAGCTAAACAATCTAAGCTAAATAAAACTAAACTATACAAATCTAAACTAACTAAACTAAGCAAAATTAAACTAAGCTATGCTAAACTAAACTAAGATAAATTAAACAAATGTAAGCTAAATTAAACTAAATTAAATAATTCAAACCTAATTATCACTGCGTAACTCGTGCTACGCACTCATAAATTATCAATGTGTAACTCGTGCTACGCACTTGTAAAATATCGATATTTAACTCGTGCAGCTTCGCACTCGTAAAATTTCAATTGCGATTTTTCTGATTTTATTAATTTTATAGATGTCTGTGATTTTATTGATTTTATCAATATTATTAATTTAATCAATTTTTTTATTTTATATTGTGATTTGATCGATTTTATTGATTGTATCGATTTATAAAGTTTTCCAAGTTTTTTGATGTGAGGTATGGTAAGAGCCGGGTCTCGGGTTTAGAAATGATAATTTTTTTAAGCTTTGTATCAATTTTTAATCATTAATTCTAAAGTTTCTGACTGAAAGGTGTGGTAGTTCTCGGGATTAAAAATAAAATTGGTTTTAAGCTTTATAATCGATTTTTGAACCTTTATCAATTTTTGTTAATTTATCGTTTTTTTTAAATTTTATAGATTTTTGCGATTTTATCGATTTCTGTAATTTTATTGATTTTTGGAATATATCGATCTTTATGATTTGTTTGATTTTTATCGATTTCTGTAATTTTATTGATTTTTGAGAATTTAATGATGTTTGCGATTTTATCAATTTTTGTGATTTTATCGATTTTTTTCTCTGGCACTAATATATGTGCTTAAAGAGGTATCGAAAACATTATATTTTAATAGTTTAATATTGAAATATACTCCTGCTACTCACTTGTCAGTTTTCTGTGTTTAACTCGTGCTACTCACTCGTCAGTTTAACTCTTGCTCAGTCCTCTACAGTTTTGCTCGTCCTACGCACTCGTCAGTTTAACTCGTGCTTCGCACTTGTAATTTTCGATGTTTCACTCCTCATCATATGCATTTTTTTGATTTTATCGATTTTTGAAATTTAATATGTGTTTAATGTGGTACCAAAAACATTACGAACATCAAAAACACTGGCTAATTGTATATGAATCATTTTAAATATTGTAAATATCTATATTTATAATTCTGTAGAAAAGTTCTACGTATAGCCATAGATATTGTATATTGTATATATAATATACAATATCTATGCGTATAGCCTAATTATCATAATTAATGATTATTAATGTACGTTTGGTAAAATTATTAAAAATAAATGCTATTTATCAATGTTTTTAGCTGACATATTTGCAATTATGAAAAATAAATCTCAATAAGAAATCAATGGGCTGGTAAGTCGATAAAATTGTGATTCTTTCGGTTCCCCTGATTCTTTTTGCTTTTGATGAAATGCTTAGATAATTTATTTTCACAATAAATTGATAAAAAAAGGTAGGATCATGTGAATTTTTGGATCGGTGTGTTTCTGTGTTCGTACAATACATATCTCACGCACACATATACTATGGGAATTAGTGGTGGTGAAGGCAATAGTATTGAGTTTTATTTTGTAAGCAATATCTATATCAATATCTATAAAATTTATACATATATATTATTTTTTGTTCGGGGACTTAATTATGTACCATGGAGAAAAAATGACATACACGAAGTGGTAAAGTACATTACGATATTCAAAAAAAATTATTTACTCGTTCTCTTCGCTCCCTCGGAAATTAAATTGTCCTCGTATCATAAAGTTACACTTTACCAATTTCGTGTAAATAGTCATTATTATCATAGACATTACACTATAACTACAAATTATATATACATTTATATACAAAATCTACGTTCACTATCTATTCAATATAGAAAATCTATATTTAAATTATGTCCGAAATCTATTCAATTTAGAAAATCTATATTTAAATTATGTCCGAAATAAAAACGATCAAAAAGACAAAATAGTGAAATCTTGTTCGGCCTATAATATTACAAATAGAGCTGTGAAGTAGACCAAATCCGTCAATATACCTTTGCACATGTAAGTTCTTTTCATTTTATACATATTATGAGTCTCTTTTGTCGTATATAATAATAATAATAAGTATAATAATAATTTATATAATTTAATATTTAATAATTTATATAATTTATAATTTAATAGTATATGCTATATTTATTACAATATATTTTTTGTTTCTATATTTTTTATTTTTTTAAATATTTTTTGTTTCAAGTCAATTTAATCTATGATAAATAGTGAATTATTAAAATAGAAATTCTCCTTTTGCAACATGGTATAATAAAATAGGAAGAAACAAAGAGCCTTCGTTGAAGTAAAATTAAAATTTATTTTACAAATTTTCGGAAATCCACTCCACAGACGTGAATTAATTTTAGTTAATTAATTTCACTAATTTAATTTCAATAAAGTAATAAAAATTATGAAATTTCTGAGACACTGAAGTGTTTTTAATGAAAGTATATAGGCAGAAATATAGAATTCAAAATTTAATGGATAAATATATAGAAAGTTAATTTTATTATTTTTTGTAAATGTTAAATTTATTGACACATTTTTGATTTATCAAAATTCATGAGACTGATGGATTGCAGGATTTAACACCCTTTTCCCATTAACACACGTCTTATTATTTTGAGAGTAACTAAGTGACTGGAGACAGATATTTGGGATTGCTCAAAGAATATTTGTTGCCTCAGATTGATGATGATCGACCTGACTGGTCGCAAAAAAATCGTAGATATCCAGGATTTACGGGAGAATTAGAGAGGAATGTCAAAGAATTAATATGGAAATGTTGCAAAATATTCAAAAAATCACACATCCTTGATTTGTAAAGTGCATTGAATTAGAAGGTGGTCACATTGAGCATGTTTTGTAACTGTTATTTCGTTTCTGTAATGTTATTTTCATTATTTCTCATAATATTTTTATCTTAATCTAATAAAAAAATAAAATTTTGCTTTATGATTTTGTCGTTTTTATTATTCTTCTATGTTGCGGGTACTAGTAATCAATGATTTATTGATATCCATAGATATAGCTACTAGCAATATATAAATTCGCTGCATAATATAGTTTTTCCTATTTTGCGGGACTTTTCGGACACCCGTGTATCAATAGGTAAGTACATTTCTTGTACTATATATAATATCTCAAATAAGTGTAGAGCAATAATTTTGAACAATAGAACCTATATGCTTATTAATATAAATATACATAGGTATTTAAACTTAGAAAATTTTGGCAATACATCCAATATATAAAATTCAATATTAAAATACAAATATAAAATTCAATATTAAAATACAAATATAAAATTATAATTGCAATCAATAACAAAATTTAAATTACGACTTACCATTAATTTTTTTTAATAAATAGTTTAAAAATTATTTTTTACACCAAAGAAGGCATGCTTTTAGGCTGTTTTGCGAATTTTACTAAATTAAGTTCAACAAATAAAAACTTATTCGTCAAAAAGTCTGTTCTGTTTAAAAGATTACAGCACACTCATTGTCTTATTAGTCGTGGTAAGTCTGTAAATCAATTGTTTGCCACAAGCAAAAGACGTACGCTAATTTCGAGTCAACTTCAACTGAGGCGTAATTTCTATATCAATGAAGGTTCTTCGGAACCATTTGCTCCGATTGTAGGACGATATCCAAAAGTGATTGAGAATCCAGAAGAAGCGTTTGTAAGCATTGCTGATAATGCAAAGATTTTTATTCATGGTGGTGCCGCTACCCCAACAGCCTTAATCAGCGGTTTGTGCAAATACGCGAAACAAGAGAAATTGAAAAATCTTCGCGCTTTTCATATACATTTGGAGGGATCTGTACCTTTCTGTGAAACGGATTACAATTCAATTATCCGATCTGAGTCCTTATTTACCGGAGCGAATTGTCGCAAAGCCGTTAATCTAGGCTATGCTGACTTTACACCCATATTTCTGAGTGAGATTCCCCTACTGTTTCGACGTAGAGAGATTGAACTGGATATGGCTTTGATATCGGTCTCCCCTCCTGACCGACACGGATTTTGCAGTTTGGGAGTTAGCGTAGACGTCACTCGGTCCGCTATTCAAAATGCTAGGTTAATTGTTGCTTTGGTGAACACCAAAATGCCGAGAACACGCGGTGATGCCAGCGTCCATGTCAGTCATATTGACTATCTATATAATTGTAATGCCGAATTACCGCAATTGAAAAAGCCAGTGATTTCCAAAGCTGAGGATACTATTGGGAAATTGATAGCCCATGAACTAATCGAAGATGAAGCGACTTTGCAAACAGGAATTGGAGCGATTCCCAGTTCAGTGCTCACTGAGCTCACTGGCCATAAGAATCTTGGAGTCCATACTGAAATGTTTTCGGACGAAATGGTAAATCTAGTTCACCTAGGTGCTGTAACAAACGCCAAAAAAGTAATTCGACCAGGCGTCATCGTGTCCAGCTTTGTCATTGGAACTAAAAAAGTGTTTGACTTCATCGACGACAACGCGTTTGTTGAAATGCGCGATTGCGCCTGGACCAATTCAACGGCAGTTATCTGTCGAAACCCTAAGGTTACAGCCATCAATTCCTGTATTGAGGTGGATCTAACCGGACAGGTAGTGTCTGATTCCATCGGACAGACTATTTACTCCGGAGTTGGCGGGCAGGTGGATTTCATTCGCGGAGCATCCCTGTGTACGAATGGACGAGGCAAGCCGATCATTGCACTATGCTCAACCACTCGCAAAGGGGCCTCAAAGATTGTCCCCATACTGAAGGCCGGCGGTGGAGTGGTCACTACTAGGGCCAACGTCCATTACATTGTTACTGAATATGGCTATGCTCAGTTGTTTGGGCGAAATTTGAGACAACGCGCTTACGATCTGATAAGAATAGCACATCCTGATCACAGGGAGGAATTGGAAAAGGCCGCGTTCATGCGACTTAAATGTATGCCTTCACCAAACTAAAACAGAAAAATTATTTTATTTGGAAATTAATTTTTAATTGTTTTAAGATATCATTACCTATATACAAATATCTTTGTATTTTCGTTTTGCAAAAACCATTAAATTTATTTTTTGATTTCAAATCATACAATTTTTTTTGAGTTGTTCGTATAATTTGGATATCAAATATTGCTAAGTTGTGAGGGATTCGTGTTCAAAAGATAATATTTATTATAGAACAGTAATGTTTCAAAATTATTGATACCATTTATCTGAGTTATGAATTATCTTATAATTCCTTTTTACACCTAAATGTCACTCAAAGAAAGTATTGCGTTAGTTTAAATAGATTTTTTTAGCAAATATTTTTTATCTAGAACAAATTATAAATTATTGAATTAAATGGAACAGTATGGAAATCATTAACTGTTACTATTTGTATTATGTTCAAGCATAAATCTCTTCTTGACATTTGTGTTGGAAATGTGAATCTGCAAAAATGGAATAAATATCTGTGAGCAAATGTTTGAAAAAAATAGTGTAACGAACGTAAATATTTCAGATTCAAAACCAGTTTTACATTTACCAAAGGAACCAAAATGCCACATATGTTTCAAATGTCAAAATGATCCTCTCCAAATTTTAAGGTCATATTTTTATATATAGGATTGAAACTAGAATATTTACATTAATATTTATGACATATAAAAAGACACTCAGGCCTGATTTATTATTAAGAATTTAACAATTAACTTGCACAGCGTAATATCAAAATAAAAGTTTTTTAAAAGAATTTATTACTTTGATCAATAGTTGATCAATATATTCAGAACCAAATTTATCTCTTCAACTAAATATAGCACTTATAGACAAATTTCATATGCAGAAATGATTCTCTGACTCTTTCACAAATCTAGATCAAAATAATGCTTGTGAGAATAGACATTTGGATACTGTAAACTATATTCCGGCAAAATCTGTCTAGACTGATCAAGGTTTCCTTGCGGTAAACTTGCCGTCCCAACCTGCCTTATTATTTCACTGAATATTTGAAAATGTCACTGAATAATTGGTTATAAGTCACCTTATATATATGGGAATAAAGAAATATCCAGATATGCAGATATTTTTTCCTTCTTTTTAAACTTTTAGACAGTATAAAAAAATACAATTGAATAGTTATATTTAAAAGAAAAATGCTCTCAACACGTTTGATTATAAATAAATTATAGATGCATAGATTTTTTTTAAATTTAGCAAAACCGAATATACCATATGGACTTTATTTAATTAGACCAAAACAAACAAAAAACATATATTAGTAAAACAATAAAATTTTCTATATTTCAAAATAATGTTTATAATGTTACAAACATTATGCAAGTAAAAGTGATCAAACACGATATTTACAAATTAGCCGAGTATTGGAAAGGTTTTGCATTCATAAATTTTTAATATCAACTTTCTATTTTTATAAATTAAAGACAAATATTTTCAAAATTAAGCAATGACATACATATAATACATATTGAAATAAAATTGCAGAATAAGAAAAGCATATAAAAGAATTGTAGCTATAATTTAATGGAACAATGTACAACAATTTAATATTAAAAATTGTTTGAATTAAAATTTTATTTATATTTTAAATTTCGTTTTTTATGTATCAATGTAAATTTATGTATCTATGTATCAATGTAAATTTATCTAGATTGCAGTCTGAATTGTAGCGGCCCCATACTAGGTCCAGTCGCGTAGCTGGGTGGAGTTTTGACAGTATGTACGGCAAAGGTTCTTTGTTCTTGTATTGTAGTATAGGAATCACTTACATGAACTAATTCAGTTGAAATTGAGGGGAATCCAAAATACGAGCGGCATAAATCCGATCCTCAGTGGCGTAAACTCTTGCCTTCGCTTATAAACTAAAAGTACCGTGGTGGTATGATTTACACGCTAACAGAAACAAATTCCTATATATAATCAATATTTCATATACACATTTCAAATAATTTTAAACTTTTAGAAGGTATAAAAAAATACAATTGAATAGTTATATTTAAAAGAAAAATGCTCTCAATACGTTTGGTTATAACTAAATTATAGATGCATAGATTTTCTAAAAATTTAGCAAAACCGAATGTACCATATGGACTTTATTTAATTAGATCACACGCATCTGATGCATAGATATATTTAAATAATTAGTTAAATACATATAGACTGTATTGTAACAACAATCATTGATATCGGAAAATTAAATAAATATCTATGGTCCAAAGCATTTATAAACATATAGTCTAGGTAATGAGGTAAATAGATCCGATCTGTATATATATAGTAGGTATGTCACATTGTAGGA
Source organism: Vannuccia rotundouncinata (assembly GCA_034780395.1). Classification (NCBI taxonomy): domain Eukaryota; kingdom Metazoa; phylum Platyhelminthes; order Proseriata; family Coelogynoporidae; genus Vannuccia; species Vannuccia rotundouncinata. Next base: position 15,172 of record JAUZNC010025375.1, on the reverse strand, counting down.
ATGATGGGATAAAGCAGATCAAACTAAATGCTTATATGTATAAGAAGGTTAGCTAGTAAAAATGTAGCATTTCATGTTTGATCATGGGTTACTTTGTCCTCATTTTGTCTCCTACTAGCCTAGATATGTTAATTATCATCATCAGCATTTCCCATAACATGACTTAAAGCTTTCTTCGTTCAAAACACTCACTGAAATCTTCAACAGAAAAGTTAATCTAACTTCCATGTGTCTTTTGGTAGTATGTTGATGTCTATGGTGGCCATTTTGAATTTATAAGACTGTATATCCATAACCAAACGTTGAATAACCTTAAAGTTATGTTTTTCTGGTAGTTTTATACGAGGTTTCAATCTATCAATAATACATTTGTATGCTAAAAAATATATAGTTTAGGAGATATCGGGACACTAATATCTCAAATGTCGGCCATTTTGAAAAATGGCCACTATGCCCGCCAGGGGGTAGTTCGACGTTGCCTCCACATCTTAATTTATTTATCATATATTGGTCTACCTCTGTGCCAAATTTAGTGCTTTTATCAAAAAGTGCACAATGTGCTTGAATTTCATTACTGCCCCACTAAGTTCAATTATAGAAATACAAAAATCCAATAACCTTAACACTAATTTCTGAACCGAATTTAAAAAAAGGAAATTTCAATTTAATTGACAGTTTTGTAAAGGCTTTTAGTTTAAATAATATCCTACTGATTATCATCAATCAATTAATATTATTTCATTAAGAAAATATCTATGATGTCAAAACTATTTTAATTAATATCTCTTTCAAAATTTGACATCAATGATTTCTATCTACGATTATATAAACAAAATAAGCTAAATAATATATCTAAATATATACACATTGACTTTAAAGAGAAAATATTTCTTGCGAAACGTGTCAAGAAAAACAAATTTCAACACATGGGGCGCAAATTTTTACAAAACTGCTCCTACATGGAAATAAAAAGCGTACACCACTATTCGATTATAGAATAGTTGTAAGTAAGTTGGCTATAGATCTGCTGGTTATACTTTTTAACTAACTTATTGCCTTCTCTAGGGATTAAATCATATATATGCGATTGTAGTCTAGTGAATGATGATAAGCTATCAGTGATTTACTACATATATATACTTAACTAATATTTGTTGCATGTGTATACAACCAGTGCAACATTATCAATTGGGAACATATATCCTTAAGCTCGTATATATAAATATGTGTAGGTATATAGGTGACGAATGTTTCTTTTGGCTATCTAGTCAGGGATCCCAGAGGGTTTTGATCAAAATATTTGGTGCAAAAGATTTGATACCTTTATCAAGTAATATGATCCATGGGATGATCAAATATGTAAGTCTTAAGTTGCAGAAATTATACATTATTTTTTATGAGCATTTTTATGATTTTTCACATTAAAGAATAGGAGAAATTTCTATATGGGTTTCACACAATTTTTATGAAAATGCACATTTTAAAGATCTTATTAACACTTTTGAATAAATTGATGCATACCATTTTGTACATCTAATCGTTTTCAACATATTTCAAGCAAAATTAGATGGATAAGTCAAACTAATTATTTCCTAGACACATTTGAATATTGGTTCTCAAGATAAAATGAGACTAAAATAAGCTTTAGTAGTAATAGAAAAATATTTCTGGAAAATGATTAGCATGACTTTTCAATGTAATTTAATATAAAAAGAAATAAATGTAAAAAAAAATAAATATACAAATTGAAACGGATAAAACAATTTAGTAATTTTTGTAATTATCTATCATAAATTAATATTGGCACAAAAACAAATTTGATTTGATCAACTCAATTGTTGATTTAAGAATTTAATCAAAATGTTTGACAACTTTTTTCCCATCATTTTCAATTTTTTACAAAAAGATCTCTTGATTGAGCAAATTCTTGATTTTTTCGATTACCAAATTGTTGAGGTCCGGTTAGTTTTTATAGAGGACTCTTTATTTATAGAATATTTGACTGCTGGGTGCATCTCAAGCTATTATTTGTCTTACTCAAGCAAATAAAATATTTGCACAAGATGGAATTCCGTTCTTAAAGTGACTTTTCTACTTTACAATCAAATGCAAATTTTATTAATGATCAATTATTTGTTTTATCAATCAATTAATTTGCAATTTGTTTACTAAATTTATTTTTTAATTTAGATCAGATTAAAGCATAAAATTTTTAAATTAATTTTTCAATATTTGTTGAAACATTGTTCATCCTTCTTATTCATATTTTGATGAATTTGATATTTTGATATTCCTACATAAATAAGAAATATAAAAAATCATATAATCTAATAAAAAAAATTGATCCTTAATTGAGAATATATGGAAGAGCACAAAGTACTAAAACAAAATGACGTATAAAATGGTGACAAATAATTCTATACAGTTATATTTAGTTAAAAAATAGTTAGCCATTCAATACAAATTTTACATTTTAATAATTTTTTTAGATATAAATTTTTTTCTTTCGTTTTTGTTTCTTTTTTTAATTTGCTGTTACCAATATGACCGTTTTTAAACTAAATCATAACAAATAAAATTTAATATTTCTAACAATAAAATTGTTATTTCACTAAAATATTCATCGATTTTTAAATCAATAACGATAATTTTTTTTCTATTTAGGTAGCTACTTATGAAATATTTTATAGACATCCATTTCTCAAATGATCTGCTTAATAGTATATATGGTAAAATCTTTACGACTTCGTAGATATCATGCAGGAAGTTATAAAAAAACAATATAACTATGTTTTGAATAATTCAGGATTATTTGAAATATGTATATATTATTTCTGATTACTTGGTCGACATTTCCGTAAAATTAAATCATAAATCTTTAAAATGTATTTATACATGTATAAGTATAAAATTATTTACACTGTAGGTTTATAAATATTGGTGGCCTACCCAGCTTATAATTATAATATAGGGCATATTACGTTCACGCTTTGACCAGGGTATAAGAATTAGCAGTATAAGAATGCAATCTTACAGTTAAAGTTTTAAAAGGGGTAGGATATAATGTAAATAATCAAATATAATTATATCTTTTCAAGCATGTCACAATTTGCGTCACTCGTGTAAAAAGTGTCAAAAGTCGCCATTTGATTAAAATCAATAAACATTTCCAAAATGTATCAATTAAATCTTATGTTTGATTAACGATTTAAAAACGTAGAAGGAATTATATTTTTAAATAAATTTTGTAGTATTTCTTGACAATACTTATATATTTGCTTGCATACGAAAAATATGGTGGCGAAACCATTAGTCATAATTATTTTTTAGTATAACAGAAAGTATTTTTATTCTGATATTTTTAATCATAAAATTTTTCTTAAATATCTGTATGATTAATGTCTGGAATATATATATATATACAAGTTATACAATTTTATAAAATGATTTGTTTCTATATGTCAAAAATAAATGCTTATATATTAAGCTATTAAATAATACAAATAGGCGGTGAACACCTGTTCAATTTTCATATACTATAATTGATAATGTATCTGTATTATAACATTATAGATATCAGCAATGGAATAAGTTAAATGTCATCAAAATAAAAAAGTCATAAAGCAAATAGAATTTAACAAAATGAATATGTATGAAATATAACATGGCGCATTAAACTATATAAATATCTTGTCTCAATGCGATTATTTATAAACAAGACAATTTAGGAAGACACAACGTTAAATATAAATTGTCTTATTTCTGGAACACCCCCAAATAATAACTCCTAGAACACTGCCAGCAAAAATGGGAATGATTAGAATTAGGAAAAAGGGCACCGGTGATGAAGTCCAATGGACAGACGTTGGGGTGAATGTGAAAGGTAGTTGACAAACCTGCAAAGTGCCGCACAGACCAACCCGACTTCGGCAGGGTCGAGTTCTAACCATACAGGAGACGTTGGCAGCGGGGTTGGTCTGACGATAGGGCTCAACTCGAGCCCCTGATGGAAACCCTCGAATTCTCAACTGACAGTTACGCTGTCGTTGGTAAGATACCCCCACTCGCAAATACTTCAACTGTTTCAGAGCGCAGAAGAAGTGTTCGCAAGCAAGTTTTTCTCCGGCTGTCGCCTGCTTACTGGTGAGTTCAACTATTTTATGCATCTGTAGGGTTATCAAATTAGGTAAACCGTTGAAGGCGTCTTTGTGAAGTGACAGCGAACCAAAGTAACCCTCTACTGTGAGTTGATCGAGCCCAAATCCGATACTAACAAAGGCGCATTGTGCGATATTTTTGGCCTGAATTCGAAGAGATCTAAGGTTGGAAAGACCCTCAAAGGCCTCGGAGGAAATGCGACGAACTGGGAATCGTAATGACAGGTTTCTGGCAGATTGAAACATGCTCAAACCCCCCGAAGCAATTTCGTCGACTTTCAAAGTTGGATCTGCTTCATGAATTTCTAGAGTATTATTACCAAGTTCCTTGATTCGGCCATAACTGATATAACGGTCCTTATTCAAAAGGAGTGTCGAAGGAGGCTTGGGTCCACACCAGAAGGTAACTATTCCTTGATCCAATGTTCTACCAATATTGCATCGTTGGTAATGTCCAAACACTGAGGAAGGCAATAACAACGCTGATAATGACAGCAATAATTTCCAAAGCATTCTTAAGTCTATTTATAATCCGCGCTAAATAAACCGTAAAAAAAGGTATTATTTTATTATAATCTAATAATTATTTGATGCATGAATATAGCATATATAATCTGCATTAGCCAATAAAATCAGAGCAACATTTTCTTTTGACGAAAATCAGCGGCATAAATAAGTCATCCAATCGTTTTATGAAATTGTTTTAAACCACATTTGCAATTCTACTAACACTATAATAGATTAGATATGTGGGAAACTTTCTGTAAAATATTCTAAATCAAATGATCTAAGTGAACAATTTCAATATAGGAAACTGTAAAAATATATTTAAAAAAAATATCAAAGAATATAATGTTTAAATATTACAATTATATAAAAAACTAATAATGTTCAAGGATAGTGACTAATAGGATCTCAGGCTATTCAAAAAATTGTTGTAGCCAAATTTTAACTAAATAATAACCCCTCGTGGACTAACCTTTTTTTTATACTCGGTGAACTAAGGGGTGAAGAGTAACTATACCCCCAAAAATTCCTTATCTATTAACAAAGAATTTCCCGATTTTAATGTTTTTTTTAAAAAAAATAACAATTTTTTTCTTTAAAAGTTAAGAGTGTTGGCATATAATTGCAGGATGCATTAATTTGAGTCAATTTGAGAGGCTGGGACATTTTTAGGATAAAAAACTGTTTCTAATTTCTATAGGCTGTTAGTGTTGGTCCAGACCACACAAATAAATATTTTTGTAATATATTTTCATAAATATAATTTAGTGTTAAATGAATATGCTTCTTTAAAATATTAATATAATAAACACATTATAAGTCTATAAAATAATATATTTCGAAAAATAGGGAAAAAAAATCCAACCGGGAAATTTTTAAGGGCCGCTGAGGCCCTTAAGTGTCGGATAAAAAATTGTGATAAAATCCTTAAGAAAGTTTGGTATTTGCTCCAAATATTAGCTTAATTGGACAAGTCGTTTTCAAAAGAATTAATATGTACAAGATCTTAAACACATGAGAGTTAATATATATCATTTTACAATACATATTAGGGTTAAGTTAACATTATATCATATACATATATGCACACAATTAATTGTTAAATAAAATATCATAGTTTTCATACATCGATTTATAAAAAAAATTAGAATAGGTATTTATTATACACATGAGAGTTAATATAACAATTTGTGAATCTCAGAGAGCCAGATTTATAGTACCATGAAAATATCTTTTTGGAAATGTTCACTGTGTTGTCGGACAAATGAGTGACATTGTCATTTCCAGCATTGAAATCTTTTAAAAGACGAACAATTTGGAAGTTATTTTACATAAAATGTCCTGAAAATTCTTTTCTAACTAAATCAATTACTTTAAAATGGAGTTTCCGAAAGTAACTCTTGAAATACGTGTCATAATGATGAAAGGGAATATCGCTGTCCACCTCAAATCTTTTTCTGGCACGGCGGTTTTTCGGAAGAAGGAGCCTGTCGGAATTCTCCATAACAAAACAGCAAAACTGATAAAACTTGTTATTTGTTTTTATGTGGTCATAAAAGCGAATCAAACTTTGAGCCAAATGATGTGCACCTTCTGAAGCGGTTGTATGTACGTATATTTGGCTTGTACATGGTATTGGCGTAAAGGCAAGCAAGCCAAGGAATGTGCTGATATTATTCATTAGTGAAACTAAACCATTTCTTCTTCGGACATATTGTCAAAACCTTTTTCTTCACAGAATCATCGAGGGCATGTTTGACTGTACAGGGTGCCCTAGAAGTAACTACGAATTATCCGCATAACAAAAGTATTCTATGTATCAGGGACTACTAATATATATATACTATTGTTTAAAGTATTCCTGCTATGTATTTTTATATTTCTTTGTGTCCATTCTGCAATCGATTTATCAGAATCCATAGATTTCATTTGCCTACTGCAGCTGCTCGATAACGATATGCAATAATATTTGTCTATTCGAAGTTTTTTGTGTACGAGTTTTTAAATTATAGGAGGGTTTATTTATGCGATTAAATTATATTCCTGTTTTTTCACGTACCCCATGCTACGGATTTTATAACAATGCAAGTAGATTATATAGTCAGCTCATACCTGTACATAATAATGACATTCATAGCTAATTTATACAGTCTTGCCATGACAATTACATTAGTTTTATAGAGTCCAAAAATAGATTTCTAAATCAACTAATCCAGTGCTAAATAAGATAAAATGTTTGAACAGTATGTTCTGTCGCATGGGAAGGTAATTTTAAACAGATTACATGAAAACCTATTTTATAAGGATTGTGCACTTTTTATTTCACATCTATTCGTTTGATTGTATACAAATATTTTATTAATGTTGGAATAAATTGTAGTAATATTGTATTTGTCAGTTTTTATTTCACGAGTTTATTTTTGAACATTTACTGGGTATTCACCTACATATACTCTTGAATTTTATAGCTTATTGGTATTTTAGTTATTATTTTGTAGTTATAGTTTCATTCTATAAGTTTATTTTAATAATATGCTACCTAAGTTTGCTTCTTCATGTATATATCATGTACAAACCTTTTTAGCTTAATACATTAGAAATTTCTCTGAATATATTATGGCACAGTTCTTCAATAACTGAGTGCACAAATACAGTGTACATATTAAGCCACCTGTTGACTTACAGTAGACTTATTGTTGTTAAACAAACCATTCACATTGAATACCCTCTGCGACATCAATTAATTATCTTTTTGGACTTGATCATTAATTTGTGACTATAAATTATTCTTGGTTGACCAAATTTATATTGTTTACAAAGCATAAAACTTTTATTGCCAAGATGACCTGCATGGATTGTTAACTCTGCAGGCACAATATCTGTGGCTAATTCGACATTAATCGTTGCTGGGACTACAACTTATTTCTATTTGACCAAATTTATATTGTTTACTAAGCATAATATTTATAATAGCTTTGATGACCTCAATTGTGAGACTTCGCATATAGAGTGTTACTATATGGCACTATATGGAACTGTCTGTGATTATCATATTCAATGAATTTAGATGAATTGAAAAATGAATTTCATAATTTTTACACTTCCTATCGATATTAAATATCGATATTAAATTATTTCAAATTCATAAGAATAAATCATATAAATATAATAAAAGATAATTAGCAACATGGTTTGGAATAGAAGTTGTTAGCATTCTAATGCACATTACGTTCCTTGGTATTCTCTTTTTTGTAATTGTGGTAGAAGCTGGCAAACTTGCAGTTATTTATGCTGGTGGATATGTTGCAACATTTATTGTTTTGGCAATTTTATACATCGGTATAATTGTTGAATACGTTTTTTGCAGGACGCGATTATGTGGTTATGAGCGATAGTTCCCATATAAATGATCTTCGCAAAAATGTGCCATGCTTTTCGTTTCATGTAGAATGTTGGCACATGGAAGTAATCGAAAAAAGAACCAACAAACAGGATAGTCAGGGTAATGTCTACATGGAGACGAGGAAAACCTTTAAGAAGATAATTACTCATACGGCTGCGGAATTCGTCAATTTCAAAAGTTGTCTTGATGATTCTAAAGATGGAAACTTCGCAGCAAAATGTCTCGATAAATTACTTGTAACAAGATTAAAGGTTCTTTGGGAATATAAGTGGGAGAATATAGAATCTGAAAGAGAATATAATCATCTATTTCTTAAATTTAAAGACAAAAACAATCGAGATGATCATCAAAAGAAAGTACTGGACTGATAAATGTCTACCCGGTTATCGAAAACATTCGACCATTTATACTGATCCAGAACATAAAAAATGCTAGATTCACGTCGCTCTTTTCCTTTTCATGTCGTTATTTTTGTTTTCGTGGCCTTTTCGAATTCATTTCAACAGAAATTCTGAAAAACAAAATTAAGTATATTAAGTTATTAAATAATGAAACATGATAAAATTTAAATATCAAAATATTACTAATGCGATCCATTAGTGTAAATTACGATTCAAATGAAAATTCACAATATATTTTTACCGTTATATTTACTTTATTGTTATTTTACACAAAATTTTTACAGTATTTTAAACATAAACATAATTTCGTGGTGAAACAAAAATCCTATATTAATAATTTTTTGTGTAAAAATAATGAAAATTAATTTCATATATAAATAAGAATTTGTTTTATTTGTTACCGTTAAATTATAAATTATTTATAAAAATGGCATGATATCTAAATCAAAATTGTATCGCTGATTTTATTCACAACAGATACTGTATCAAGAAAATTCTTGGATTTTCCCAAAAGACTGAGCCTACACGACAACTACCTGCCAAACCTTCTGCTCCTCCTCCCGCCAAACCTGCTCCTCCTCCACCTCCTCCTTCTGCTCCCGCTCCTGCTGCAGCTCCTGTTATTATCAATAACAATATTACAAATGTCAGCCATCAACAACAACAACCCCAGTTAGTAGCTGTCCAACCCCAGTTAGTAGCTGTCCAACCGCAGTTTGTAGCAGCCCAGCCACAGATAGTAGCAGCCCAGCCACAGATAGTAGCAGCCCAGCCACAGATAATAGCAGCCCAGCCACAGATAGTAGCAGCCCAGCCACAGATAGTAGCAGTACAGCCACAGGTTGTAGCAGTCCAGCCACAGGTAGTAGCAGTACAGCCACAGGTTGTAGCAGTCCAGCCACAGGTAGTAGCAGTCCAGCCACAGATAGTAGCAGTCCAGCCACAGGTAGTAGCAGTCCAGCCACAGGTTGTAGCAGTCCAGCCACAGGTAGTAGCCGCCCCACAGTCGACTGCACCTCCGCCGTATGCCGCCGTGGCACCGAATAATTTTCCTGCAGTCGGATAATTTGTTACGGATTACGCAAAACATAAAAAATCTCTTTAGAAAATGTTGGTCTTCTATTTTAACTTATAATAACACAGGTATAAAAAAAACATACATTTTAATATTACGATATCATAGAATTTAATATTCGCTGATATAATTATCTTATACATTTCATACAGATTTAATAAATTGTACTAACGTAAATTGTAAATGCAACATATAATTACAAAAATTTTGACAGATTTTAGAGTATTTCTGTGATTTAGATTCTGCTTTCAATATTTTTAGATCGTGTTATACATTATTATTATATATATATATATTATCCATTATATTTTGTATTAGAATTCGAATGTTTTCCTTATTTTAAAATCCATTAACAACAATCATTACAAAAGATTTAAATTTGTCCAATTGCCTTAACCCTTACCTCATGTTCATGGATTATCTGTTTTTACTATAATATTATTTACACTTAATTTCAATATATTAAAAGTTTATATAGTTATTGTATTTATATAAATTGTGCTTTTAACCCCATAAAAATTATTTTTATTTTTCATATTTGTTGTTTCGCTAATAATTGTATTCATGCTTTGTTTGGTTTTTAAACAATAACAGAATAAATATAATTGTATTTAACTGGAAATTTACGTTCTCTAATTTGTCTAATTAAAATATTTAAATCAATTTTCATTAAATATGCCAGAAATTCGAAAAAAAATTTTGATGGTGTAAGAATGAATTTTAATATATTTTTTATAGCATTTTATTTTTGTTATTTTTTAAAAATGTGTTAAGTTAGTAAATTGTATTCACCTAATTTTCTTTATTGGTTTTATGAAAACTTAAATAAAATCTATAAGTCTGAAAGATAACTTCGATTTGAACAAAATTTATGAACCCTTTATTTGAACCCTAAACCTTATCACAAGAGCTTATTTCTGAGAAAACTTTACAAAAAAATTCAAACCAAAATATCACATTGTCTCCTGTATATGAATTATTTTGCTATATAGACTGTATGTCTGTCTATACATGTATTTCAACTTTTTAAATCCGTAACTCAAATGGGTCGCCTCAAAACTCAGACCATGAACTCGATTCCTTCGTTTTCATTGTGTATATATATATTCTGATTGTAATGGAAGATTGTATAAAGTAAAAAAAACGTGTATACTCTCAATTTACAAAACGAGCTATTTCTTAGAATAATTAGATAGGAATATAGTGGTTTATCAACACTTTATGTTGAGTGTAAATTTAAACTAAAAAATGTAAAATAAAATATTTAAGAATATTCAAAAAATAAAGGTACTCAGTTTATTCAAAATAATAATACACACAGTGTATTTAAAATTTTAATTGAAAGATACAAATACATACATAATTTAAAAAGATTTAACTCGTAAAAAAGGTTAACCCTTTAATTTACGGGTGTACGTATCTCAACAGTATTCTTATTATATTATCCATACGCTTGCACATATCCACTGTTGATATATTTAATATGATTTCGATCTTGATATCATACTCTGGCGTGCCAAATAAGCGGGGGGAGGGGGAATTGTAATAATCGAGAGGATCCATCAATTAAAAAAAAATTATAAAAATCGGGGGTTGGGGGTTGTAATAAACGAGAGGGTGGGGGGTAGTCAATTTTTTAAAATTAAATAATCGAGGAGGGGGTGAGAGTTAATTAATTTCTTAAAAATAAATAAACGGTTGATTGTTTACTGGTAAACTGGGGGGATTTATATTTTTATTTATTCTTTGATTGATTTGTAAGAAAATTATTTCTAAATTATGGAAATTATATGGTAAGTAAAAGATGAGAAACACAATATAAGCTTTCTATTTAGTAAATGATAAATCAATACCTAATCAAATTGGTCATTGATTAAAATGATAAAATAATCGGGGGAATTGCCTAATATATAAAATAAATAATCAGGGGGATCCAAATAAACGAGGGGTTATTTTATTTGGCACGCTCTCATGACTTTTCTTAAAATGAAGTTTTACTTTTTTACCGAAAAATTGACTTATCATTTTTCGAAATTTAAAAACAAAACATGGTTATTATATAAATGTAAAGTACTGAATGGCTAATATTATGTCATAATTAACCTCCCATAATTGTAATAAATATGAATCCGAATCAAAATTTCAAATAATTTCATGAAAAATTTTTAATTTTTTTTTTAAATTTGATTTTGATCAATATAAATTTTTTCTTAGATTGTTTCAATTTATGCAACATAGTATATCATAAAGCATCCTGAACTATTATCATTTCAAATTTCATGCACATGGAACTATAGGAAAATTATATTCGGAAGGGGGGGGGTTTCGCTAACCCCCTCTCCTCCTCCCGAATATGTTGGATCGCAAAAAAAACTGGTATGAATAGGGTTAATCAGACGAAACCGGTCTTATTAATTTACGTTATCAATAGAGTTCTTTCATAAAAATGTTTTACAAAACAATGTCTTTGATTTGTTTGATTAGTGTTCACCCAGATAGACGCATGGATATAGTTTAAACTTACAAAAAATTACGTTGGAAATAGGAAACTGTCTTCCTCATCATCTGGGTTTTCTTGTTGACAAATTTATACATGTATTTACCAAGCAGCAAATAAAATTATAGGGCATAATATTATATAGATACCTAACTATAGTATAGTTGGTATTAAATTTTTGTATGATTTTATAGTAGATCCAAATTTAATCCAAATACAGAAATCTAGATTTGTTTGTGTCCAAATCGATATCCCGGCCGGTCGATATAACTAAATCAAATTAGATATAAATTCAAGTCTCAAATATTTCCAACGCTCCTAACAATAAATTGCAATAATTCTAATTGTCACATAAAACCACTACTTGTTTTTTGAAATCATCATTTCGTACTATCTAGCCTCGTGATTTGTAATTGAAATTATTATTTTTTTACCAATACATTAAAGTTTCTTATGCTACAAGGTTGTAATTTTTTGGCTGAATCCGTAGTGAATCAAATGATGATAATTCAGTTAAACTATTTAATAGGTAGCAACAATATACTTAACAAAGTGTTTTACTTAAATATTTAAAAACAATTTTCATCAAATTATTACATTTTTAAAATATAATTATACATAATGATGTTTCTTATTATTAGAACACATTCAAGTGATTTGAATTGAAATTTACCGCCTCTGATTAAGGTGTTCTCCACTTTCATAACTTTTTACTAAACTATTCGCCTTATCACGCCTTATCAGTAACCACGAGGGACAATTTTCTTCTTTTTTATCTTCATTTATTTCAAAATGAGTTACAAAAGTGTTCTTTAGATTCTTGATTTTTGGATATATTCTTTTGACAAAATATGGGGCCAGAGAAAGTTTTCTGTACTGCAGGATGGTCTCAATGATCTTGCTTTTTTTAATCATCTCTTTTCTTTATTTTTCTGACTGCTTATTTCGATATATATTTTACAAACTTTCCCCGAGTCTACCCGAAATGAGACAAACAAGTTAAATTGTGTTTGAAAATGAACTTTTTATTTAATAACAATTAATTAAATTCAATAAAATGTTGTATTTTTCATATAATTTACCGCAGGGTTTTAGCGGTATGACCTATATAATTCCATTTTTTCTATATTACTATATATATAGTTTAATTTACATTGAAATTAAATTGTTTTTAAAATATAACAACATATTTATGAATGAAAACATTGGATAACATTATTTTATTACCAACGCAACAGGTACTGCATTCAGAAAGTTCTCGGATTCACTGAGAACTCCACTCCTGCTACAGCCTCCGTACTATATATTAATACTGTAAATTAACATTAATGCCATATCAACCGGTTCAAGAAATGCCACAGCTAACACTAAAATTAATATCAACCGTCACCAAAATATAACGCCGCAGATCCAAACAGCCCCACCTCCGCAGAACCCAACAGCCCCCCTCCGCAGAACCAAACAGCCCCCCTCCACCGAACCTAACAGCCCCACCTCCGCAGAACCAAACAGCTCCACCTCCGCAGAACACAACAGCCCCACCTCCGCAGAACCAAACAGCCCCTCTCCGCAGAACCAAACAGCCCCACCTCCGCAGAACCAAACAGCCCCACCTCCGCAGAATCCAACAACCTCCACAGAACCAAACAACTTCCGCAGAACCAAACAGTTCACTTCCGCAGAACCCAACAGCCCCACCTCCGCAGAACCCAACAGCCCCACCTCCACCTTACTCCGCAGTGTAGCAAACGACCAATATCGGATAATATCGATCGATTCGATTCATTCAGATATGCAGAAACTAGATTTCACTATAATGATTAACACATAACACAACACTTTTTATTATATTCAATATTATAATTTATTAACAAAACTAAAAATAATTGTGATAAGTTGGATTGTTATAGATTTAATACTGTTTATTAAAATTGAAACATTCTTTTTATATTGTAATTAAGAGTACCTAACACTAATATATTATTTAAAAATTAGTTCCATTATGTTTTACTATCAAGTAAAAAAAATGCAAACCATTTTTAAAATATTATTGTTTATAAACAAGCTAGTATATTCTTTTACATTTTATTTTTCATTCTGTAAATCATATATATGCTTTTGATAGTTTAAATTCTACAATTATATATTTATTATACCATCTTAATATTTTAATATTTTTGTTATTGTTCTTATAATAAACTTATATAAAACTTACCGTCTGGAATGAGATCACCTATACTTTCGTTTTTACATTAATTTTATTATTGCTTTGATGATAATTCTCAAAAAAAATAAAAAATCGGTCGATATCCTGCAGTTATGAATATCCGTTTAGCTAATAAATATCGTAAGTTTAGGTTTATCAATCTGACTGAAAATATTATTTTTTTAAATTTACCATAGATTTAACATAGGTTTTAAACTACTATTTTAGGTTTAGTAAATGTATCATCATCATATATGTAAAAAGTGTCATTAATTAATGACATATATATTTGTTTTAATTAAAAGATGTTTTTAAAAATGATGTTGTGTCTATTTTGCATAACTTTCTTGTTTTCTGTTTAATATTTACCAATCTTTTAAATAAATTACGTTTTCTAAATCAACTATGATAGATTTAAATAGATTTTAAAACTCGTGACCTCCATTTGATTAGTTGTATTTCTATAATTTTTGCTATATAAACCTCTTTATTGTAATAATAATAATAAAGCTATATTTATAAAGCGCTTTAAAGCATGAAGCTTCTCAAAGCGCTAAAAATAGATACATGAAGATTGGTAGAGAAATAAATTTACAATAAATGGACAATAAACTTACAATAAATGTAAAGTTATAAGTAAATATATACAAAAAAGTTTAATGCTATAAGCAATTTTGAAAAGATGTGATTTAAAAGTGACTTGAAGGCAGTAACAGATGAAGCGGATGTAATGTTCAGAGGTAGTGTGTTCCAGAGAGTAGGCGCAGCGTGTGAAAATGAACGGGAACCATAGAGTGTATGAACCAAAGGTACTAAAAGACGAAACCGGTTACTGGAATGAAGAGTTCAATTCGAATACTGAAGAGGTATTAGTTCTTTAATATATGATGGAGCTAGATCGTTTATGGCTTTATATGTTATTAGAA
>JAUZNC010025364.1:0-22822 GCA_034780395.1 Vannuccia rotundouncinata | reverse complement strand
AGATTGACTACTAACACGTTCTTAACACAGCTAAAGATTGACTTCTAACACGTTCTTAACACAGCTAAAGATTGACTACTAACACGTTCTTAAGATTATGAAAACAAATTAAACGATTGGATATTTCCTCAAATGTTTATCATGACGTGACACACGAGTTTCTAAAATAATCTGCTCAGCCAAAATATTTGTACCACATTCAAATGCTTACCCGGACGACTGCCAAGCGGTGACGGTTGTGATTTCAGAACGGTTCGCTGAAAAAAACAGATAACTGCATCGATAATTCTCGAAAACTTTGTGATACTCGCTTTTCAAAACAATCTAATTAAATTAAAACTATATTTTCCTTGAAGGGTAGAGAGAAATTCACTTGAAGAGTACCCATTTCCTAATATAGCGTTGTAATCTATAAAGCTTATTTTCTTAAGGAGAGCGAACCTCACTCTTAAAACAATATTGTTGATTAATCTGGAGGGTTGCTATCTCTCGATCTGGGGCCGGTTTTGTAAGCTACAATTCGATAATTGAAGTATTGTTCAAGAGCAGACTTGTTGTTACAATTTTACAATTATTCTGTTTCACAACATTTTCAAATAATTTTAACATTCTTTTCTAGGAGTCATGATATCAAACTTTCTTTGATTTTAATTGCTGAAATGTAAGTTTTACAATTAATTGTAGTAGGTGTTTTTCTGTTTCATAGAATAATTGTAACTACATCTTTAAATCGATCGATATTACAATTATTGCAGCGATTGTGTTTCATAAAAATATAGATGTATAGGTCCCAATATTCCTGCATAAATCGTTGCAATTGTAACAGAAAAGACTACATGATCGATTTACCTGTAACATAGTTTACAATTATTATTTACTTTAAAACGAACGAGTCCTAAAGCTGACTTAATGCAGGACTATAAAGCTTTAATTTTCATATTTTGTTTCCACTTTGTCTTTCCATAGCAAATTGTATTTTTTTATCGGAACATTATAAGGCTATAAATTTTCTAAATCCTCTCTCGACATATTCAGACCAGAAATTAAGTTTGCTAATAAACATTATGTTTCATGAATGATTTAGTTTATCTACCGAGAGGGCAGATCAACTTCTTCAACGTGTAGGTCCTCGATTGGTGATTCACAAAGTTTATCTAAAGCAACCGGACATTTATTAAAATGTAACCACTCTATAAATTTGTTTTCCGTTTTCATGACAATTAATATACTCAATGCTTAATACTCAATAAATCTCACTACTCTATACTTAATGTATTGTAATATTCAAATATACAGGGTGGTCAAAAAGTAACGCGACAGTTTCTTGAAAATCCAATTCTGAGAAATTGCGCAATTTTATAAACATTTCTTATAATTAAATTATGCTAATACTTTTCTGCCTCCCTGTATAAGTTTTCCTGAAGATTCAGATTGCCATCTATATTTAACTATGATGTCTTATTTTTCAGCCAATTAAAATTATTTAAAGTTTAATATTATGACTCATAGAAGAGAATTGTTACAATTATTTGAAAATGTTGCGAAACAGAATAATTTAAAATTGTAACTACAAAAGTCTGCTCTTGTAAAATTCTACAATTATATAAGTGCAGCTTTATGAAAAAGACAATTTAAATCGTTTTACGTACTCTATTAGGAAATTTTCAAAGTTAAGGAGTTCGGAGTTTGGCTGAACAAATTATATTCATAAACGTATTCTAAATTCATTCTAACTGGAGATCAATAGACTCAGACAATTCAATATTTAAATACATATTGATTGCTAATTAAAAGATTTCACCTCCTCACCGCTTTATCAAAGCTAATCCCTGTCGTCTCAAGAGAAATAGCAGCGGTAGCCCGCTGGGAAACAATTGTGGAGTGGCGACTGAGACCAGTTAGGGTAGATCTAGCTGGTTCACTGGCTGGCACTGATCGGAAAATGGAGAACATTATCAATGGACACTGGATTTCATTCTTTCAAATATTTCCAACTACGAATACCTGGTCTTCCAGTTCGCTGTGCAATCACTCGCTGATGATAGCGTTCTACCTTGTCCTCCTGACCGAAATGACGATAAAGGGACGGACCTGATAGGTGTGGTCTAAGACTTGAAGTCGACTTACGCTCTGGGTCGTGCGGCAATTGAGCGAGCAGTTCTGCATTACCGAGCCCACCACTACTGTTCAGGCTATGAAATGTAGAAATTATAATATTCATTCATAAAAATATAATTTACAGATATTATAAGAGTACTACTGCTGCCTTTAAAAGTAGTATATAGTAAGATTAATTATAAAATTCAGAGTGATTATAATTTTGATATCTGTTCAATTCAATCGTTGATTTAAAATGAATTCAATTTACGCCAGAGTAGGCATATTGTGTTCATATTAAAAACTTGAAAAATATATTTATGCAAAATAGATGCGCGCAATGTAGGCTACTAAAAACTTTTTTCATAAAATTGAAATTTATCAAATTATTGAAATCTTATTTTGTGATTTTGTTAAGTTACTTGACAGACATGCAACAAATTGTTCCTTCAAATTTGAACCATTTCCCCACCTATTCCAAGCTTTAATTGACAGTCTATTGTTATAACGTAGCATTAATTGTCTCCATTAGTTACTGAAGACACTTATAAAATTGGAATTGTCTGAATGAGTCCATACCTAGTGATATTCCTTTTGTGAGGAGATGGCGTACACGCTTTTTTCTTGGGAAGAAGTTGATTTACAGATTGAGGATTCCACTAAAACAACAAAATAAAACGATCAGTTTCAAATTCTATAAATTCAGTGACAATTAATTCATTAGAGGTGCCGTACAGTGACTATTAATTCATTAAAGGTGCCGTACAGTGACAATTAATTCATTAGAGGTGCCGTACAGTGACAATTAATTCATTAGAGGTGCCGTACAGTGACTATTAATTCATTAAAGGTGCCGTACATAATCTTCCCATATTTCTTCCTTCCAAAGAAGAATCTTTAAACCGAACACATTTAACTGTTTTAATTGATTTGTTAATTAGTTCAAGTTCCTTTGATTACAATTAAAACAAAAACATACAAAATTAATAGCAAAAGTAGAAACCGTGATGCAAATGCCGCCGAAATATGATTAATGTCCCTTATTAATAATTATGAGAACAAAATATAGGCTAACCGCGCAGACATTTCGCAGACAAATCTCAATTCCGAGCATGTGCCTTCGACTCCTCTTCAGTTCATCGGCAAGATAATTCGAGTCCAAGGAGATAACCGATGAGACACTCGAGGCTCCTGACATATCCGAAACTCGTCCTGTGGCCACCGTCTGGAGGACTTCAGCCCCACTTTGATCAGGATGGGACAACTGAACCGAATAGCGCTCCCCACTGTTGTTGCTTTTGGTAAAGTTGCGCTGGTTGGCTCTGTAATAAACAGAGTTCTAATAGTGAAGGTCAATGATACAGTATACAAAACTCAAGCATTTATAGGTTTCATATAGGTTTCAAATAGGTTTCATATAGGTTTTAAATAGGTTTCACATAGGTTTCAAATAGGTTTCATATAGGTTTTAAATAGGTTTCATATAGGTTTTAAATAGGTTTCATATAGGTTGGATTGGTTCATTGGATTGTTCTACTTTGGAACAATTGATAACCTTCTCCGAAAATATGTTAATTGGGCAGCTTACAGAAGACGGAAGTGAATTTGTTTTACCTTCTTTTAAATGTTATGGAATCATATAATCAGAAGCTGAGATGATAACACATTATTTTATGAAATATTCTGAATACACATTAATTAAGAAACTTTTCGAAACATTTGTCGTCAGAAGATAAAATTATTAAAAAAATAATTTATTTTAGGGATCGTGCGATTAGATAAATACTTTTTAAAGTAGCTTTTTAGGATATTTCATTTTTGATATTTTGAAATGATGGAGCAGTTTTCGAACAATGAACATTTCCGTTTTTACATTTTATTAAATTTCTTTTTCTAGCTCCATCTCTAGTTTCAAAACCTCTCTGATATCTCAAAAAGTTGCCCATTCACCTTTCTCAGGAGTAATGTGAGCTTATTGTCAAATTGTTAATATTTACCTGACTAGTTCATTAATTGCCGCGGGGTTATCCGACTTGATGTGTTCCTTGCGTCTTGGGGACCCGCAATGGTCTGTTCTGCTCTAGAAGTCAGAAAACAAACCCCGTCATCAATATAGAGTTGTCCAAATTTTTTTGAATGTCAGAGAGCAAAGAGAATAATTAAATGAGACAAAGTTTCCGATACGCCCAGACAAAACAAACAACGAACAAGGATCAAGACCGATTGTATCCAGAGCTCAAAACGACATCTCACTCAGAAATAAAATCAATAAGACATTGTATTCATCCTTGATGACATTATAATGAATTCTTTCTATTACTTAGTATTAAATATTCATAAGTAGGTATGGTTACAGTTTGACATTTAGTTAAATCTCTTGGAACTCTCATATTTTGGATAGAATAGAACCAGAATCACTCCACAATGAACCACGGGCTCTTTAATTGAGATTAAAGCCAGAATGGACTGCTAACAAATATCGGACATCTCATTAAAGATTTAGAAAGATCACAATGCTGCCTTTCTAATGAATAACTTTTGTTTTCCAATATAACATATAAAAACGATAAATTTTGAATTTCTACAAACGTAAAAACTGTTTAGAAATGAAGCTGAAACTTTTTAAAATTATTATTGGAATTGGAAATTAGTCCTATGAAAAGTTCTATAATAAAACTGAAATTAAATAAAAAAGGAAATTGTTCCACGGTAAAAATATCCTTAAAATGGTATTCTTAACTAACAATTGTAAGAAATGAGGCTTCACATGCTAACAACATAATATAGTTTACGATGAAGCAGAGAGTTAATTGAGAGAAATATGGACCCATTGCTAAGGTAAGAACGATTATGTGTATCGTAATAATTATAGCTCTCAAGCAACTACTTTATAACAGTCAAATATTAAAATAGATTGGCGGGTTATATAGCAACGCTAGCGCTAATGAGGTAGAACCTTACGTTAAATATTGACATAGTACTACAAAAGAACAAACAGTGAGTATAAACTACCACTATGACATGGATGGATTGTTCCGTCAGTATAGGGGGAAGAATCGATGCATAATGTTATTCTTATCTTGGTTACGAGCATTGAAGTGAAGGGAGGATAGAAAACGCTTGTGAAAGGTGTATTTATTAAAGGTTACACAAACTTTAGAGAAGCTTTGTTTAAACTTTTATGAATATATTCAAAATAGAAATTAGATATTAACCCTCTAAACAAAACACCTTATTCCAACATTCACTTTTTCACCAATACACCATTTCCAAAATTACACCTTTTCATCATTACACCTTTTCCAAAATTACACCTTTTCATCATTACACCTTTCCCAAAATTACCCCTTTTCCAAAAATACGCCCTTTTTCCAACATTACACCTTTTTAACCAGTTCAAAATATGAAGATCGACTTGTCTCTCTCTTTTTCCAAGCTCCAGAGGGTCTGTTCTCCAGAAAACCAGGATGCTCTGAAAATTCCTGAAAATAGATATAACGAGAAACTGGCATTTCATTCGTTTGGATTACAACCTGGACTATATCTATATGCAATATTGGTTCTATTAAATATCATATCCTAAGATGAAGATGTCTACCTTCCTCTCTGAAAACTGTTGATAATGTTTCTGTAGAACGGGGCGATGCGGAACACTACGTTGGGGTTTTCCGAAACGAAGGACTTCCTGTGGGAAGAAGAACAGATCATGTACACCTCAACTTGACACTACGGTCAAATAAAAACAATGTTAAGGAAATAGTTTAGCTAATGTCCTTAAAAAACATCCTTACTCGGTTTGTCACGTAAACTCCAGTCACATTTTTGGAAAGTTTTGAAGAGTTGACCGTTGAATTCATCTTTGGGACAAAATTAATGACTAAAAATAGGAAACAGAACATGTTGTGGTCGTCAATATTCTAATGATAAAAGGACCATCTGTTTCTTCACAAAAGTGTCAATAATCAGTAGTATAGGTTTAATGAATACATACCCCCCACTACACCACATCAAAAATATATTTAAAATATTTTTTAATTTGATTTCCTTTCTATATAATGTAAAGTATATTTAGATTAATTATTTATGACAGTATTAAAAAGAAATTTAAATACAAAACTAAAACTGTAAAATTTTTTTGAAATACTTGTTCTACAATTGGTTGGTAACATTTCAGCTTTAAGCTGGTGAATTTTCTCTGCGTGGGAACTGTTATTCCAGGCTATTAAATCTAACAATGGAGAAATATTATATTCAGAATTAGACAAAGGGGTTAAGCTTCATCTGTCAATTAACCTTTTATGTTTAATTCATCGACTGCCTGACTGTTAAAGAGAATTAATTAATTCTCTTTAAATAATTATTGTACGAATCCTGAGACATAAGTAATTGTATTGGTGTGAAATACGCCTTTTCAAAAAGTGCTTTCATCTCTATTTCAATATTTTTGTTCAGAAATATATGAAACATTTGTTACGAATAATACAAATTATTGTCAAACGAACATTACTTTATGACAATATAACTAATTAATCTAAACGATGATATCTATTAAACATTATTCCATTTGATATTCAAATAAATTACAAACAATTACAAAATATTAATTTTTTCACGTGTGGATGTTTCTATAGAAAAGAAGATTTTAAATGTCGTGAATGTAAGTTCATATCCAAATTCTAAATATTATATTGAGTAAACAACAGTTTTTCAAATGTTAGAATGATTATTCTTGTCATGGTTGCTTGGCAGGAAATAAATAGTTTAACTTAATAAGGAGTTGGATTTACACATGATAAAAGAATTTTACCACAATGACTGATCTACTGTTGCCCATAGGAAGCTTAATTAAATGATTTAATGTTATGATAAATATTATAGATGTAAAATAAGATAAATATAGGAAGATAATTCATTTAAAATAGTATAAGACATTATACAATAATATTTAAATATAACATAAAGCATAAATTACTTTAATATAGTAAAGAAATAATATAAATTTAAATATTAATAAATACTGGATAGAATAATAATAAAATATGAAATAGGTTGAAATATTTTGAAATCTAATTTATTGAAACATTTCAAAAACATTCTTTTCACTGTTATTGTTGTCAGAAATTTTGATTAAAAGATTAATAGCAATTATCTGTCTGAAATAATATCAGCCAATAGTTTTTTATTTCTCTCTTTTGTGACTTATGAAGAGTGATATGAATATGAACAAGAACAAGCTATTCATATGAATAAGCACCATATATTTCTATTAGCAGGCCAATTAAAAGTTTAAATTTATACCATAGATATCAAATATCTTTATTTATTATAATTATTGTGTATATAATACAGTTCAATCTATATGACTTAGGGCCATCCATAAAGTATGTATGCTTCATTGGATGGTGGGAAGATCCAGCTGAAAGTGTGCATGGATGTACAGGGAGGGTCCAGGTGAAAGTGTGCATGGATGTACAGGGAGGGAGGGTCCAGCTGAAATTGTGCATGGATGTACAGGGAGGGTCCAGGTGAAAGTGTGCATGGATGTACAGGGAGGGTCCAGGTGAAATTGTGCATGGATGTACAGGGAGGGTCCAGGTGAAATTGTACATGGATGTACAGGGAGGGTCCAGGGAGGGAAGGTTTTGGACAAAGTGTATGTCTGATTTTTAGAAATACATAGACATTGATATAATATATAAAGCAGTGAGGGTGAAATAAGGTCAGTCTTGTCTGTTAGGGAGATTTTAAAATATAGAATACTTTGTTTATATTTTTTTTTAATATTTTTTTTCCAATCAATTTTTAACTTGAATATTTTTGAAATTTAAAATTTATTGTATATTATATAAATTGTACATGAGGCACACAAAGAAGGAAAGGAGGATTGTTAAACTAGAGTGAACATACATTATGGACGGCTCCTTACTTAAAATAACTAAATTTCTAAAGATTCACATTTAATAAATAAACTATTGGCTTCCATTAACTAATAAATATCAGCATTTCTGACAATAATTAATTATTCACTTAGTATACTATATTTAAAACATCATAGTTCCAAAATAATGTTTATAGTCATAATTAGATTTTTACCAGAATCAAAGCTTTAAATATTTCTCATATTTCATTCCAAAAGTTATTTTTTCTGAATTTTCATTCTGTTTTAATATTACATTCCTTCAAGTATTTGATTGATAACTTTTATTTTAAAAATATACCAAATGACAATTAATAATTGAAATATTGCTTAATAAAAAGTATATATCTCAATGGAATAATATGCTTGGGATTGGCCATAAGTTACCGGACTATTTCATTACTATATTTTTTATTTCGCTTTTGGGTAATACATGTCGACTCAAACCAATTGCTATAAACCAATTGGAATAAGCAATTCTATTTTTAGTAACATTATCCAATTCTATTTTTGTTGTTGATTATAATAGTTGTTTGTTGTTGATTATAATAATTTTTGTACATTACAATAGTCCGGTAACTTATGGCCAACCCTATATTAAAAAATGTGATTCATGATTGTTTTATAGTTTAACTAAACTAAACTGATATAAATTATATTTTTATGTTTTTATAATATCTAAGTTTTTTTTAAACAGTATTTTTCAATTTATTTTTGCTAATCTGTAACTTGAATATCTGAAAACCTTGCTTCTATAAATATTTTTGCAGGAATGGATTTCTCTCTATATTGCCCTATAAATTCTCTAACTCATCTGCAAATCTTGCTATCAACTAACAGGTGCAATTATTGGTAACAAACCATCCTTTTAAATAGTAAATATACTTTATTATCTGTTCCAAACTTCTCCAATGAAGATATACATCCCAACATATTTGTGGTCAATGAGAGGTGAAAAAGGAACAATGCAATATAACTGACTTTTTTGTGAAGTTGTAGATTTATAAATGTGTTTTACTAAACAATCCCATTTATACACTAATATTTACACTATTAATACACTATGTACTGTAATTGCCATAATATGTACTGGAAAATGTTGTATTCATTTTTCAATTAAATTAAAATATCTGTTCAATTGTCTCAATTAATTGGGCATCTTCAATTATTCATAAAATTTGTTTATTCATAAATTTAACTTGGAATGGAGTAATATGAATAAGGGATGGTTGACTGTACAGTAGAATTGCTCTATATCAACACTTGAAGGGGCAAGCCAAAAATATCCATATAGATGAACTTTTGAAATAAACAAACTTAATGTATAGGTTATTTTTATCAACTCAAAAATAAAAGTCTAACAAATATGTATAAAGTATGCCTGTATGCACCTTTTTTGTACATTTCAACAATTTCATATTACTTAGCTAAGTTTTTTGTTTACTTTTTTCCAGAATCATTTTTACAACTATCTTTATAAAGTTGGAAGCTTTATGTATATGTATATACCATAGACATTATATATTTATACTTTAATCTAGATCTTAATCTAAAATTAATGCATTTAAAATTCTTAGCCATTGTGTTAGGCAAAAAATTCAATTTGTTTAGTTGATTTGAAATTGTAGGCATATTACATCAATTGTTTTTTACCATTGTTTGCCTAACACACCAGCAAAGCATTTAATTTTAGATTACAGATCTAGCTGTAGTTATATAGTGTAATGTTTATGGTATGTACTTAGCCATATTCTTATTCTGCATTCTCATTGGCTGGCTGCTTAAAGCCATATATGCTGTTTGATTAAAAAATGAACACATACTGGCACCCAAGTCAGCCTTTGTGAAGCATAGAAGGGCCTAATAGAGTAGGTACAGTAGTGGATTAAGACAAATAACATCAGTATAGTATATAGGCTATAGTAGACTCAACTGTATATTGCCAGTGGCATGATGTTAATATTTTTCATTGTGCAGGGTAGCCAATAAAACTATAAGTTTACATAATACTTACAGCTTATTTGACATCACGCTTCTAAAAGAATTCAAATATAGCGCATACTAAATTTAATAGACAGATTAAAACAAAAAATCTCAAAAGGTGTTAATAATGCCTCCTATTTTTCAACATATAGATATTAAAATAGGCACGGTCCCCCCCGGCTCCGCGGTCACTGATAGGTGCAGTAAATGTATGTATATCCTACTGCATGAGATAATTTAGTAGATAATATTATGTAAATTCCCACATATGAAATACCATTTTAAATTAGAATTTTATGGATCAAGGTGTTTTTTATTAACTTAGATTTCTTAAAGCAGTCTGCATTATCAATATTTTGAATTATTAAGTAAAACTAAATACAGATAAATTTTTTGAAAATTATGAATTTATAATATAATTGGTAAAAGGTTAATAATTATTTTAATGTTTCTATTAATATTCATGTATTTTTTAAGGTAATTGCATGCCAAAGATAATAGCCATATATTATTTGTTTATAAAATTTGACACTGTAAACCTAAGATCTTTGCATATAATATTCATTGAAAAAATGCTGTAGCATACTTATTGACCAGACTAAATTCCATATTTTTTGTATACCAGATATTTTACCCATTCCTCTTTCTATTTTTCATATTTAAATTACAGATTTCACTCCAAATATTTCCTTCTAGTAGTCCTAGGGCTACATGAAATACTTATTGAATTGATAGCTAATAAATGTCATTTTTTCTAATAACCTGATTTTGAAATGTTTATGTACATTTTCAGGAAGATAGAAAAATTAAATGTATTTAATATAACAACAAAGATTCTTGGGATATTAATTTTTGTATTAATGTGTAATTCTTTAAGATATTATCCCAATCAAAATAATGATTTGTAAGTTTGTATAATAAGCATTTAAAAATCATTACTAAAATAACTTTTTTATAATTGATTTAAAAATTTTGGATGGTTACATACCTGGTATTTGAAAATGACAATATTAAAAACATTTATAATTACGAGTTTTATATTTATATTATGTACCGAAAAATATAATTTAAAATGTGCGCCTAGTAAATAATATTGAATAGTGCGCTTGTTAACTATAGTAACTTTTATTTAAATAAACTAAACAAATAAAATTGAAAATGTCTTTTGTTATCTTTTTCGCGACATGTGTATGACCGTAAGAATAGGGAGGGGGCTTTGGGTGCAAAGGCATCCCCTACAGAATCTGACGGCACCCTCTAAGTCTGATCACGTTTCTGAAATTAACATTAATCTGTGTCAAAATTTGTTTACATAGCAGTTGTATTCCTCTCAATTAGAATTAGTTGCAATTAAATTATAATATAGTGTTTGTTTTACAATAAATTATGTGAAATCAATAGAATTCAAATTTAATTTAAGAGCTACGTACAGCTATCGAAAATCGAATTTACAACTGGTTCGTTTGATAAAAGCTTATCTTTTCACTGCAGTTCAAGGATAGCTACAGAGTAAATGATGTAAAAATATTATTTATAATGAAAATTTACTATAATAATTTTTAATTTCATTTTTGTCATTGTCATATTTATAAATATCTATACCTACAAGTTGCACGAGTAGTCTCATCTGGAATATCTAGAGACAGAGTTGCTGGTCGTCAAACTCACAGAGCAATTAATGCTACGTATCGAGTGTGGAATGTGAATGCGAACCTAGTCTGGCCATGTGTCCATGCAATAGAGCACCACTACAAACTGAATTATGCAATATCATTCATTGATCAAATCATTTCAGAATGGATTTACAGTTATGAGGTATATTTGTCATTCTTAATTCAAAATATATAAGAAACAAATTATGTATAGTACGCAGTGGTTTAAAATATATATTTATTTCATTTCAGAATCATCCAAGGCTTCTGTGTCTTATTCTTTCTGTGATAGAAAAGCGAGATACTGATGTTATGGATAACTAACAACTTAATCAATATAGATTTACCTTCACCTGAACTTTTTAGAAGAAGTTTTTTTGGAAATCAACATATTGTGCTTTTTATCATCTCCCTTCTACAGGAGCACAGTCATTAAAATTATATTACAAACCTCGTTTTTCTACCATATCCTAACTTCTTGGAATTGCCCGTACACTCTCTGTTACCAGCGCTGAATGAACTTTACGAGGACCAGTATGTATGCTAAGAAACGGTCCCCAGCATTAGCTCAAATTCATGTACATTATGGTTACCCACATATATAACTATAAGGATATAATAGAGAGATTTGTAAAATTTTCCCCAAGAAAAATGGAGCTGGATAACATAATATTTCAATAATGCGCAATTTCAGCGCCACAGACGCTATACTTAGAGTGATCTATTAATTAAAACGAATTTTTAATGTACAAATTTAAACCTATATTTGAACAGCTATGAACGTAACATGTACATATAATATTAACAATACGTTTAATTTTATAAATACCTTAAATAATGTATCATAAAACAAAGCTTCAATTTAATATTTCATTGTCCCTGTGCCAAAATAGCACCCACTTTGAGAAAAGCTTCTTACGGCTCTGTATGTGTCATAGGCCCATATTCAAAATCTTCCTTCAGTCATAACTCCAGACACAGCAATTCAACTCGAAACAGCAAACTTGACCCTGAAAAAATAAAGATTATATTATCCGCGTGAAAGAAAGATATGGCTCTACATTTTTTTATTGTTTGATTTAAATTTTTTATTCACAGTGAGAATATATATTTAATCTTTTGATATCTTAATGCTACAGAAACTGCAAAAAGGCGCAGTCTGCAGACATACAGAAACATTCATGTCTTGAATACTACAAGACTTATGAAACATAACTCGTGCAGTATAGTGTTCCAAGATCATCACTACGTGATAACATCTTTTGGATTAAAAGTATCTAGCTGTTTGACTGGCATATAGTAAAGAACGTAGACAAACAAAACTATATAAAACAGCCTGCCGTTATATTTTTCAAGCGCGGTAATGCAGAAAATCAATAATTAATGTCGACAAACATTCTGGTGAATTCAAAGCAGTTTTTTAATCATTTTATATGAATAAACAAGTTTATAGTGTTTAATTTATATTTTATTTATGGAAAAACATTATAAATATGGTACATATAGATCTGAAATCATCTGGAATCACATAACCATTTTTCAATTTTTACAGCCCAAAGAGAAGGGGTTTGTTGGAGAAGTTAGTCAAATTTGGAGTTAAAGATCATCCTTCTCTAAGAAAGCCAATCATCGATATTTGCAAAACAAGATGGGCCGAACGTCACAATGCATATCTACATTTATACCAATCTTTTGTTTTCATTGTGGAAACGTTAGAAGTCATCGGTTATGGTCTTCATGAGGACAAGCACGAAGGTTTATTTTCGGATTGGGATATGCCACAAACAAAAGTGATGCTCAGCAGTTACTATAACCAGCATTACTAACTTCGATTTCATCATTACCTTCATCACTACATACCAATATCTATCTCATCTTTCCGGAATTACCATCAAGTTGCAGCGTACAACTTTAGATATTGTGGAAGCTTATGGAATGGTAAGTTAATGATTTCCTACTGAATACAAAAAGTTAGGCTTGCTGAATTAAATGCATTACAAATTGCCTAGTAGAAGACCATATACTGCTTCAATCTGCTTTGATTTTCAGGTTGAATAAATTAAATCAACATATTCATTGGAACGATCGACCGTTGAAGATGGATTCCATCGAATCTTGTCCATTCTCTTCGGATGGCTAGCTAGGTCGGGACAAAACCAAGAATTGCTGGAAGACAACAACACCAAGACAATATTCCAGCTGACTCTGTCGAAGAATATTTCCGTAAAACAGTAGCAATACCGTTGTTGGACCATACTGTCACAAATTTAAATTACAGATTTTCTCGTAAGTTTAAAAATATTTACTAATGTATCTACATATATACACATGTCGAGTTTATCCTTACTCGATAGGGGATTAATACACAATTTAAAAAAAAGTAATATCTTTTTTATATCTCTTCATTCAACAGCGATATCTCTCCTCAATCTCGTTCCAAACATTATCTGCGAGCAAGATGACCTTACCAAATTGGATAAGGTTATCGAAATGTACAACGATGATCTGCCAAACCCCACTATAATGAACATGGAATTGAAACGCTGGAAACTCAAGTATTATAAAATATGTATTACCTATAGTTATATTTAGTATTTAAATGCGAGTCATAATATTTTACAATATTTAATCTATAGCATTTTAACCTATATCTTTTCTAACATGTTATCATAATACTTTTTTATTTACATGTTCAAAAATGAAATCGGATGAATGACCAACAACGCCAGCTGAAGCCATCAAACAATGCGATGTTGATATGTATTCAAATGTCTCCGTTTTGTTAAAAATTGCGTGCACCTTGCCTGTCACGTCATGTAAATGTGAGCGATCAGCCAGTGCACTTCGACAACTTCATCATTACACTCGGGCCACAATGGGTCAACATCGGCTGTCTTCCCTGGAACTTCTTCATATTCACTATGACGCCAAAATTGACATTGACAAAGTTGTCGATATCTATGCAACATTACACCCCCGCGATTAGCATTTCAAAATTTATTAAAGCCATAATGAAGTTACATTAACGATAAAAAAGCAACTATTTACCTATACTGTATGGTACATATTGTGTAAAAACTCTGTTCGGAATATGCATGTATAAAATGAGCATTATAAAAATAAATGTATATAATAGTGCCATGTAGCTTGATTTTTTAGTTCCGTATCTTGATTTGGTCACCCCCATACAAAAACCTGGCTACGCCCATGAGTAAAGATATTACTTAAAATGTTTGATTTCCTATTCAAATGTTTATTGGGAGGTAATCGACAATTAAGGAATTTGGAAGAAATTCCAATCATTAATACCAAGCTTCACACATTTATTATTGGTTTTATAACTTGTATGTGTGTATGACAATTTCATTGTAAAAAATCTTTGTCATACTCTAGATCTGATGAACTATTTTATTTATTCTTTACAGATCATCGCAAGATTATTTTTGGAGATATTCGAATTAGGAAGAAGTTGGTGTAAAAATCTAGACCTTCGTTACTCTGATATTCGTACCGTGCACTAATAAGCAATCATACAGAAGGAATTGCATCGAGAATCACGATTATCCTTAATTATGGATTGATTCCAATGAATATTATAAAGCTTAATTCAATTTTTGTTCACAATAATTACTCAGATTATTGCAGCATATAATAATGGCCAACAGATTTGCGCTGATATAATATTTATTGTATGGCCGACTGTAGCCCTCCGCACAACATGTGTCATTTTTTTAAAAAAAGCCTTAATACTAGCTGGAGCCACCGTTCAATCCTCTACTATTCGGCTGGTTGACTTAAATCCGCAAGAGGCCTGTTTAAAAAGTGTATATACCGAGTACTCCACCGTGTAATCCGAATCATACTTTGGAACTAAAGCTTTTCCAGAGAAATTTCTGATTTTCCTTCAGAAATGCTATATGGTAAATCGTATACATATAGTATATAAAAAATACCTTATTTTAAAATTCCATTATTTTGAATCTGCTAATTAATGTTTCAAAATATATTCGTAATCGTTTTTAATATCATTTGCGAAAAACCAAAATGCCTTGATTCCAACAAACTAATTATTATTTTTCTAGGAATAATAATTACCGAGTTATTTAAAAAATAAAAATATATGTTTTCCCTACATTTGTAGTATAACAAGTGATACTTTCCCGAGTGTAAATATATAAATAAAATACTGCGGAGTATAATTATTGGGTGATACATTTTTCATTTTATTTTATAGGTGCCCTTTGCAAATCGATCCCTCTCCATCCCCCCCCAAAACTCCAAACGTTCCGATGTGACTGTCATTATATATATTTTGAAGCTCTTTCAATATATTTTTTAAATGTCATTATGTCATCATAATATATACGGACATTTACTTCTTTTAATGTTTAAAACATATGGAGTACTAATTTATACCTTACGAAAATGTTATTTCTACATTTAGTTTTAAAAATTAAGGGAAATTTATGAATTCTTTAAGATTTTAAATGATCAAAATCTCATGATAAACTTCGGTTTATTGGACATAGTTTTTAAAAAGAAAACAAATGTTTTAAAAATTAATAATGCAAATAGAATTAAATAATTTGAAAATTGATTATTTTAATATTTAAATTAAAAGGGTTGTAATTTTGTATTATATTTAATGAGTTACATAGCTATAAAAAAATTAAAATAAATAAGATTTATATTGAGTAAAAATAAAAAAATAATTTCATGTATTAAATTTTTAAATATGTAATATGTAATATTTAAATATATATATATTTATATAAAATATAGTCCTAGAATCATATAATTTGTTTAAAATTATAATATTGGTATTTAATAGGTAAAGATCAATAATTACCTTTAGATAATATACATATTTTAAAGTAATAAATACATCATTTTATTCGTAATTAATTAAAATCCTATTAACGAAATAGATAATTTTTTACAATATGCATTAAAATATGTTTCTATATGTATATTTATTAACTATTTCAACAACTTCAGTAATCTTAAATTTTTTCTATATCATTGTCCCAAAGGAGATTTTGGCCAATTGTTATCTATTTATTTATAAAAATAGACTTGTCACAGACGAGATCTCATTTATAACAGCCATAGAAAAATCATGCTTTGGTTCAATGCAGCATTCAGGTATAACTTACTATGATGTAAATATTTTTGAATTTACAAATTCCATACACAAAGGTTTCACAAGGCTCCCCCCTTTTGCAATTTTGAAAAGCTATTGGAAAATTTGGATATTGCATTTCAGGGAAGTGGATCAATTTCAACAACATTTTATGAAAAGGTATTTAATTTTGAACCCTGCATGATAACAGCCTGCAGTAGACCAAGGGGTAGCTTCTCAAAACTCACCTAGGCATGAGTCATAAACTTACCAGAGGATGCATTTTTCAAAACTCTTATAACTTATGTGTGAACTAAATATAGCAACATGCTAGTAAATCATTACTTTTCAGGCAAAAGATTGTTTCTTCAAGTTATCGCAGCTTGCAGATATGTCATCTGGTGTTCTAAATATTGAACAAAGCTGGTAACTATTTAGGAGTGGGTCAAAGTAGTCATTAGTGCTTTTTATATTTTAATTTTGTGGTAATCCTCCTGATTATTGAACAATAAGTGAAACACTAAATGGATTAATAAAGTTTTCTTTTCTTTTGAACTGTAATATAATAAATATAGTTTTCATAAACTATTAAATTTAATTATAAAATATAGCCTAATTTCTAAAATAGTTTGAGATGAACTTATTTTTCTTATAAGTTTTGTTCATTAGATAGATTTGTTCAGTTGTTTTGTGATTCCATTTAATAAAGTTAACATTTTTATTGAGAATCTCAATGAATAAAATAGTTTTATTTATTGAGAATCCTTGTCATTAATATATATATATATATACATATACATCCATAAACTTTTTAAAAGTTGTTTAAATCTATTTTAAAATAGCCTAATACTCTAAGATCAACTTAAAATCATCTTATTATTTAAAAACAATCAAAGTGTATACTATATACATAGGTATAATATGTTCTTTTTATTAATTTTAAAGCATATTTATACAAACCAAAATATAACACAATCAAAGTAACAAAAATGCTCATTATATATGAATATTTGTGGGTGCGGAACCTTCTTTAATTTAGACTATACAGTAGACAAGGTAAATATTTTGGAGTAAATCAATGAGTTATTTGTCAACCTATAGGAAAAGCTACAGTTTACGAGTTCTCTACCAAAGTATCAAGAAACACTCTTTCATCATTATGGTACAATACTGGTAAGTTTCTAACTTACATGCTGCGATTTGCATGGGCTTTAAGAAACAATCCCCAGATATTTTAGATATTTCCTATTTTTTATATATATAATTCCTGTTTATATGCTGGATATATCCTTTTAGGGCTATTGGGAATGCAGGCAGGTCTTTTTTCTATAGCAATTATTAATTGCAAGTTTTGAGAATCTCAACATTACAAAATGTTATACATATCAAAAATCATTCTTGATATTTATGAAATATCATTGTGTTGGGAATCATTCAAGATTAATCAAATAATTTAATTATTACTACACATTGATATTATGATACCATTATTAATATCAAAAACTTATTCCCACAGTGACCAATTTTATAAATATTGCATCAGGTTGGCAAATTCATATGGTTTGCAAACCATATAAATGGTTGGCAAATAATGTTTTTGTATCCAACTGTACATACTGTATGTGAACCATACAAATGGTTGAAGTCAACAGGAGTTAAGTTATTGTATGGTTTGCTTACATATAAAAACAAACACTAACTTTTCATCAGCATAAAAAGAGTATTGAAAGCCCTTTGATTAATTAATAAGTGTGGCTAAAATATTAGGAAAAATAATACAGTCATTGATAACTGATTATATAGAAACAAAATTCTCCAACAGTACATGTACAACAGTATAGTTTGCAAATTATGAATTCTCCAACTGCATTTTTGTTCATCTACAAAAAATAAGACAAATGTAGTTGTATAATTACCAATGGTACATACAGTTTGCAAACTATATGAACAGTTGAATACAAAAATATTATCAGACTTTTTGATAATGAAGATATACAATCAATGTACCAGACTTCATCAAATTGTTGCCAATGCATTGGAAAACTGCTATTTTAAAAATATGTAATTGCATTTCTGGAAACATCTTCCATTGACCCTTTTCAAGAATCCAGAGTAAAGAAAAGACTGATCATACCACCTCCCATCTGGAAACTATTAAAAAAATGAATGTATTAAAATTTTGTCTTAACAACTTGAAAAAATAAAAGGACTGGGAAATGCAACAGAGAGTGTGAGAGACAGTTTTCTAACCTTGATTTAAACATTTTGTTGTCCTTTCCCTCACTATACTCTATTCATGCCACCCTACTTATTGCATTCTGATGGAACAGCTATCAAAACAGATAAATCAACTTTGACAAAATTAATGGAAGGAGACAATCTGATATTGAAAATATGCCACAAGTTTATAGTTCAATAATTTATGGGAACTTCTAGTGTGTCATTCTGTCATAAGAAATTTGGAAACATAGCACATGAAAAGGGATCATTCTTTAAGGGCAAGAAATCCATGTAATATTTGATACTGCATTTTCACAAGCCATACAAATCAGGGAAAATTGTATTGTGTAATCCCAACTGGGAAAATATAAGTTGCATTTCAGATCATGGAAAATACTAGCAATTTTGACTTGTGACATGTTATTTTCTCTTGTAGTAACAATTTATAGTTTGGTCTTTTTATAGTATATAGATATAGTGTTCCCACACATCCTGATTTAGATCAATTTTGTCTAGAAATATTTTTTTATAATGTGATTACAATAATGAAAATTGAGGGGGGGCGTGTAGACTATAGTATAATGCTACTTAGTTTTGACTGTAATTACATAAGGTTACTCTACTGATCATGCCTTTGGAGAATATTAGTAGTCAGTTTCATTAGATGAACATAAGGCTAGTTGGTTTTGATAGTTTATATCATTTTCAGTTGCAGATGCTTTTAATGCAATGTCAAAACATATCTCATCACTATAACATTTTAATGCAATAGATGGATTCCCAAAAAATGAAAACTGATATATTCACAGCTTGTACAGCTTCAAAATGGGAACAACAAAAAACAAGATGATCAACTTTCAAGTAAACTATAATGGGGCATATTTATTACACATACATTTGTTTAATGCAGACTCAAGAGACAGACAGTAAGAGGAGATAATAATATATGTTTAATAAAATGTTGTCTCATGTCCTAAAAGTAATTTTGGAAATCAAAAGCTGCCTATTACTCCTTGTTCAACAGTGTAATCTCTTTACTTTGAGCTACACAATGTTTACTCTTAGTCTAGATAAGACAATGACTCAGGTTTTAAACATCCTCTCTTGTGTTCCTAATAGCTGTACTGGTTTCAATAATAGTACAGGGAGAAAAATGTTAATAAAAATACAAGGTTAAATAATACTACAGAGTTAAAATTGGGTAAAAATAAAAATAATAGTACTAGCATTCAATAACAGTACAGGGTGCATTTTTTTGTTCTTTATGCCCCTTAATGTCCATAAACAAATGTTGCTTTTGTCCAATATGTAATGATAATTTCACTTAGCGACCTCACTATATTGTTTTGCAGGTGTCATTTTGTAGTCCGAACATCATCAGCTATCATTTTCATTTGGTTTCATCCTGGTTAGTCTCCTGTTGACCTGGGTCAATTTATTGCAGCCATGTTTGAATGTGTGTCAGTGGTTTTGTCTATTATAAAATGACTGGCACATTTATTTTCATATTTCTAATAATATTAGGCAACATTTAACATCGATCCTATTTTTTTTGATATTCCCAATGCACACAACAACAGACATTCATTTCTATCCATTTGAAAGGTATTTCAAACATAACCTTTGACCCAAGAGTACCTAGCGCCCGACCTATTAGGACACTTCTTTGTGGTACCCCATACTTCGAATCAATGGTTATGCTTTATTGTTGATTCAACTGTGTGAATTGTCTACGATTTAATAAGAAGGAGGATATTAGGCTAATTACGTCTTCTTGCAGCTTAAAAACGTTAATTTTACATTTTAAAAAATAAAACCTAAAAAGCAATACTTTTATTTTAGAAGCAAACTAACAGTTTTTTATATACTATCATATTTTATGTATATATATATATATGAGTCCAGGCCTGGTGTGACCTTAGCATGTCAAGTCTATTATTATACATTATTTATTTAATAATATATTTTTTTTTAATTTGTGGTGAAAGATATACCTAATATAAATTATTTATCAAAAAATGTTCACAGCAATTTGTTTTTATAATGAATACTGGTTATTTATGCATAATTTTAAAGGATATCAACCAAAATCAACAATTTTAACACAACTTTACAAAATTTAGGTTTATCAACATTTTGGGACTGGACCGTTTTCGAGTATGAATTAATGGATAGAGAAATTATTTAATGTCAGAAAAATGTTTGCTAGGAATAATTTTATATAAAATATATTTATTATGATTTTACTTTTTAGCTTTCAAAATTAATTTTTATTGAGTTTGTATATCTAATATTTCAATATCTATTTTTAAAATGATTGATATTTATAGTTTTATAAAATCTTACTTTTCGCATATTTCAGTCTCAATCAAAACACAATGGCAGATAATAAAAACTCTCCATTGTCTGAAAAATTATCTCTTCTAAGGAAAAAAGCTTTCAATGTGAATTTTGAATTAGATGGAACCCCGTACAAGTTTATTGAAAAAATTGGTGAGTAGTTATTGAAATATTGATTTTCAGTCACTTTTGAAACCACTGCATTCATAAATATTTCTTCTTGTTCTCAACACCCAAGGCACCGGTGCATACGGAGTTGTCTGCTGTGCCGAACACAACATCACAAAGGAACGCGTTGCCATCAAATCCATCCAGGCAGTTTTCCAACACTCAGTCACTGTAAAGCGAACTGTTCGTGAAATCAGAATTCTCCGCCATTTCTCACATACGAACGTAATTGCCATTCGGGACCTCTTTGTGCCACAAGGCCAGTGCTCCAAGGACGTGTACGTGGTCTTCAACTTGATGCAAAGTGACCTGCATCACATCATCTCCTCGAAACAGCCACTCAGTGATGACCATATCAGATACTTTATGTACCAGCTCATTTCCGGCATCAAATACATCCACTCGGCGGGTGTCATTCACAGAGATTTAAAACCAGCCAATCTTCTTGTCAACGCCAACTGTCAGCTAAAAATTGGAGACTTTGGTGAGAACGATCCGGTTTTAATGAACTCCATCAGCCATGTGCACAAAGATCCGTGAATATTTGTTGATCTCAGCTTATTTTCACGGAGTTGGGCGACAATTATTTGTGCAACTTCGTTTAAATATAATGACTAACTTTTGGTATTCTCGAACGATTTAGACCTCCGTGAAATATTGCCGCGGAGTGAAAAGTACTTTTTGCTTTTGATGACAGAATAATTGAGTGCCGACACTAATAAACGCCCACATATTCACTTGCCGACTCTGACAGCTATAGGAGTAACAGTATATTTATTATACGGACCTTACCCTTTTCCTCTGTTGTTCCTATATAGATTAACAGTAGATTATACGGACTCCACCCTTTTCCTCTGTTGTTCTTATATAGATTAACAGTAGATTATACGGACTCCACCTTTTTCCTCTGTTGTTCCTATATAGATTAACAGTAGATTATACGGACTCCACCCTTTTCCTCTGTTGTTACTATATAGATTAACAGTAGATTATACGGACTCCACCCTTTTCCTCTGTTGTTACTGTATCTAGGTTAAAAAAGCGAGGAGTATAATATCTCACCTATAATGAATTCACCTAATAAATGTGCATTTTAACACTTTAAAAGGAAAACATCATAAATGTATCAAGTCGCATATAACGAGGCCGTTAGTTTGATTTTAAATATATATCCAAGCACTCATTCGATTTTGCACCAATTAAAATAGAGATTCGCACAACTCAGTGAAAATTAGGTGGGTAACCGGTGCGAACAAAGTTAGGGCAAAATTCGGCCAACTTGTTTCGAGAATTCGTTTTCTGAGGATTTATGTTGACCTTTGA
>JAUZNC010025342.1:12725-22825 GCA_034780395.1 Vannuccia rotundouncinata | reverse complement strand
ATGCATATATAAAATATCTAATTAAAGAAATGAGCATCAAAATTTCATATATTGGTAGATTTTTATTACCTAATATCGCTAATTACCCAGCCACTCCACCACCTAGCTAGCTGCTATCATTCTCTATTAGCCTGGTCGATATATGATTCGATAATGGACAGTATATTATATATGTTGGCGACCTGAAATCTGATAGGAATCCGACCAGTTAGATTTCTAACAGTTTGGACTAGTTATGAATCGGATCAGTTTGAATTAAGATTTTTTCAGATTCCTAACAATAGCAGGTCCGACCGTAAAAAATAGCATCAATTGCGATTTTTCAGATTCCTAGGCCCGTATTCATCCTTCAAGTAAGGAGCTCCTCGAAATTGGTATTCAGAATCCTTCCTCGAGTTTCGAGGTCGCTTCCTCGATCGAGTGAGAAGCTCCTCGAGTAAGGAGCTCCTCCAAATTGTTTACATTATTAACTTAAACAATATTATTAACCAATGAAAACAATGTTTTTTTTAAATAATGCTAATCGTCGAAAACTATTGTATAAAAATAATTCTGAATACGGGCCTTAACTGTTCGTAGTTACGATTTTTAGATTCCTAATTCTGGTCGGATTGTGACGTCTGGATTCCTAGTCCGACCAGTTGGGAATGGGAAAATCGTAACATATTCTATACAGTATATATTATGCATAATTTATTGCATTGAAATCATGTTATATTTCTTCTCAGTTATTGAATGATGTATTTTAAGTTTTTTTAAATATAAATATATCATTTAAACTATTGTTTAAATATTAGTAAATTATATAACGTAGAAGAGTTGAAACAACGAATAATTAATAAAAGTCTTCGTCATTGTGCAAAAGCCTGCAACTATTGCTTTTGTAACAATGATCTCACTGTTATTGTTATTATAATATTATTTTTTGTAACAATAATCAAATTTTCGGAGATCCCCTCCTTAGATGTGTAATACAATGAATAAAAACTGAGGGATAAGTATTTTATAAAAGATAATTAGAAAGCTATATATAAAAGGTGAGTTAACTATTTACATAATTGTTTAAATTCAGGATTAAAAGTAATCAATATAGAATAAAGAAAGAATATCGGGTTATAATCGAATAGTATGGCTAAAATTTAATTATAAGAAATGTTATATATGAGATGAATGTTAAAGTGCAGTAAAAGTCAAGTATGAATTTTTAAAATTAAAATATGAAGGATCGTTGCACTGAAATTTACTGCTGATTTGTGGTTTTCTTCTTGTATGTAGAAAACTATTTTATTATTACATATCATGATGCAAAGGGAAATTAAATCCTTCTGTCAGTTTGTAAATAAAAAATGTTAGTCAATAAAAAGAAATTTTGTGATAATCAATTTCCAATTTTAGTGCTGCATGACTTTTGCCAATGACAATGACTTATAAATATTTATCTATAGACCGGAAAACTGACCAATATTTAATAGTAATAATAAACGTCTATATCGATAATCAATACGAAATCCATGGGAGTTATTAATGCATTTCAATTATATACGGTAATAGTTTCGTTATAAAGAGGGAATTCAATCAATATAATGATCAAAAGACTATTAAATATATAATATTGATTGAATTCCCTCTTTAAAACGAAACTAATACCGTATATAATTGAAATGTGGTCTGGACGTTTTTGATCAGTTTGCCGGTCTAGATAAATAATATATATCTCAACGATATTATACGTATATACGAATTTAACATAATCAATAATCAATAATAATATAGTCTGTATGGTAGGTATAGCATAACTTGTATTGTATAACTGTTACAAGCATTAAAACTGTTTAAATAGCAATCGTATTGTATTTTTTTATTTTATATTACTGATCGAATGAATCATTTATAAAAATTATTTAATAAATAAAAATAAAAAATTGTTTTGTAGTATATTAATTAATTAACCCACATATGAAACTATATATAAATAAAGGTAGTTGTGACAATTTCTAATTATTTCATCAACTAAATAATTATAAAATACCTACATAAAATGTCTACTTAAATAATATACCTACAGGTAGAAAAATAGAAATACCCGTTTCGACAATAATACAATTAGGAAAAGGTCGTTCGGAAACTAAATAAATCATTTCTCCTTTTGGAGAGATCGCTTTCATTTTTTTCATTTTACTTTTGTATATTTGTATTGTTCCTTTTTCACACACTCAGCAAAAACGTTATTCTATTAAAAATAGTTTTTGATTATATGAAATTCACATTTTAATTCTCTACTATTCTATAATTGAGAGACATTCGAGGGCATATTCATATTTTATTAAATACATTTAAAATTATATGAATACACTTCATTATGTTAAATTAACTTATTATTTCCGATTTCTGTTGTAGTTGAATTAGATTCTAATTTCTTAAATCATCTTAATTTGGATGAAATTGAAAATGGACAGAAAATACTGATGCAGGAAAAGAAACGAAATTGACAAAATCGAGAAAAAACAAATATAGTTAGAAAGACGTCTGTTATACGGAGGTCGTTTAATAATAATTAAAGTGATTATTGCAAAATATATGCTTTAAAAATAAAACAATCGGCCATAATGTAAAATTTTTAGATATATAATTAAATCAATTAAGAAATATAATTATTAACAATAAATTGAATTTACATTAATGTCGATGTTTATTATTAAAAAGTTGAAAATAATGTAATCTTGACGCTTCTATGAAATCAAGATACTCCATAAGAATATTAGAAATTTACAAAATAACGATTTGACAGATTTTTCGTTGGGATTTGAAACGTAGAATCTAAAAGTTAAAATAAATTCGATAAGTAATAAGTAAACATTTACTCTTTATTGTGTATTATTACTTGTAAAATGTTATTTAATATGGCTCCGTGAGTCAGAGAGGAGAATAATAAACCTATTCAATATGATACACGATGTATAATAAAACGTTAAATAAAAACGTTAAATTTGAATTTTATTTGGTTGGTATTCTAGTTAGTTTTTACTTTTATTACACCTTTTGTATATTAATGTATATTTTTATCAGTATAATTTAAAATACAATTAATACGAAATGTTTATAAAAGAAACATAAAAAAACACTGTGAACAAAAATGTAATAGAATCAATCGACCGTATATTTGTTATTTTCAAAAAGTATCATTTTGTATAGATTTGTCTTGTTTGGATTGTCCAGAATGATATCTGTCTGTTAACGGTGAAAATGATGTTAGATATTGCTGAAGTGCTAATAGATTTGATACTACTTGTGATGTCGAAGGAGGAGGAACATCATCGAGGACTTATTGGGGCGGTTACAAAGACAGACTCTTAGGGGTCATAAGGTTAAGCTGTTGACTTGATCTTCAATGCATGCTTATACGGGCCGCTATAATGCGATGAAGTCATCAGGCTATGTCGGTCAATCTAGACAATTTTGGGACATAGAAGGACCAAGGAAGGACCTAGGGAGAGAGTTGTGACTATGAACTTAGGCCGAAACTCGGCAGATGGTCATCTGACTGCATGCAGACGATAGCTGACCGAATTTTGTGTCCAATGATTGCGCAAGGGGTCTGACCTAAATTCTGGGATGATTAGGGATAATCTATTTCAATCTACACAGTTATTTAAACAAAAGTAAATAAATGGTTTATTTTTCTAATCCAGGTAAATCTACCTATCCTTTTTATTAACCTCTGTTAAGAATAATATATAGGGTGATCTGAATAACTAATGGATCGTTTAATTAATTAAAACTTATTGAATTCTAGATTTTTATATTTGAATTTAAATCCATTTGTCACGGAGATTCCTTTCAGACATAAATATCTTTTTGAAAGTTAATTATAAATAATAAAACGAAAAGGATCTCCCTATAATAAAACAACATTTGTTATATTCTAATTGCCATGAGCCCCCCTGTTCCCCTATCTATACGCTCCTTAGTTACATAATCAACCAATAGTACATGTAACTATCTATTAACAAGTGGTAGCCGTTAGCATATTATCGCCGATAAAATTGCTAACCAGGACTCCGCTATTACGCCACAGAAGCAGGCACACACAACACCCCCCCCCCCTTCGTCGTCATTCTATAGGCAGATGCAGAATCGTAGCCAGACATGATTACGCAACATCTCTCCACCTCCGTTTCTCAATTCAAAATCGATAAGGCTCACGTAATCGCGATATTATATTGAAAGCTGCAGAGCCACGCTAACTTAAATCCTCTCTCTATATCTGTAATGCTGGTTGTGCACATTTGCAATAACTTTGGACACATATATTCATCAGCGTTACATAATACATAGGTAATTGCAGCACCAGTCAGATTATTTCGTGGATCAATCGAACATTCTACATTTAATTTTGGATTTTTATTGCTATTGTTTTGATGTGATTTCTTCATGTCGTGATTCAAGGGTTTCAATTCTTCTAAATTATGATATAACAATTTGGATCTATTCGATTTAAAGGCATATATATAACATCGATTAATAAAAAGAGATTGAATCGGAAATTATTGGTGAGTTCTATTATTTAACATTATGAATATTATTAAAAAGTTCGACATAAATTCAATAATGCAATTGAGTGGTCACTTGACTACATTTACAATTGCGGTCAGTCATTGAATCAGTTGAATCACTATTGAATTTACAATATTGAACTTACTATTGATCATTAAATAGATTTTTTAATCATATTTGAATTAATTCAGCTCACGTATTCCGGAATTCTAATCAATTAAATAAAACGTCTTGATTAATTCAAAACTGGTTTAATAACAATAATTAATTTCCTATAATTCTTTTAAATATGAATTATTCTATTTTTTACATTAATTATCAATTCAGTAAATATTTAGATCGATAATTTATAATATTAAACATTAATTAAAAATTAGTTTTTGATAATTGTTGCACAGTGCAACTACCATTTTTTAGTGCTTCCTCGTGACTCATCTTTAGCATCTGTGACACGTCATAATGCCATATAG
Organism: Vannuccia rotundouncinata; assembly: GCA_034780395.1. Taxonomy (NCBI): domain Eukaryota; kingdom Metazoa; phylum Platyhelminthes; order Proseriata; family Coelogynoporidae; genus Vannuccia; species Vannuccia rotundouncinata. Next base: position 17,801 of record JAUZNC010025342.1, on the reverse strand, counting down.
ATGACAAACATATTGGCAAAGGACTGACATTGACTACTTTATCGATGAATGAGAAAAAATCAATATTCACAACTGGCAACAGAAAGAAAAATGTATCAAAAATCAATTTGTTTTCGATGCAAGATAATTCGTCATTTCACTAGAGATCTGCATGGAACATCTAACTGTAAAGAGTTAAAAATATGTTAACCATTTTGTAATTTATTTATTAAATCATTACATTTTCGCCCATTTTCACCACTGTTATGAGTTTTATAATGTACCCTGGAACACAGTAGATATTGTACAATTAGCTGACGAGCCGGTCTTTTATTTTTCACTTTTTGATCCCACGTCTGTCCTTATTATGCAATGAAAAGGCTAAACATCTTAATATTGGTCTTTGATCTGTGAAACTCAATAAATATATTTAAATATTTAAAAGTTTCTCGAGGCCTCCAACGTTGACACTGTTTGTTAAATGAATAGAATTAAAATATGTGGTGAACACGGAGAATGTTTGTGCCTTGCCGAGAAGGGTGCGTCACCATCGATTTGTTTTTCAGGAAATATGAATAACACGTGTTATGCAATCTCGGTTATACAAATATTAGCATATTTTTGCGGAATTAAGGCGACCAATCACCCACCACAATATCTCTCGTGCTCCTTCGAATTCGGTTGAGAATGATGTGCTCAAGATGTCACCATCTACCGACCATTCTCCAGAGATTTGTAGATAACACTGCATTTATTTTGTTTAATTTTACTTTATTTTATAATGTATTTTGCAATTTGTTCCGGATTATTTTTAAAGGTCGCATTTAGTTACACAACACAAGTTTATTATACTTGAAACATCCCCAAACTAACCTATTTCGAATAAAGGACCCTTTTCGATGGTGTAAAACATTTCACTCTGTAAGGCGTGGAGTATCGATTTTATTCCTATCTAGCTTATTTATAGTTTCGATATCTACCATTTCAGCTACTCATCTGCCTCGATGCAGTCCGATCCGCACCCCCTCGCGGGCTTGAGTGATCCTACGGGAGCTCCCTCCTTCGAGAGCCTCTCTCTGCCGGACTTCGCCTCTCTGGTGAAGACGGAGCCCACCGTGGGTGGAGGCGCGGGCGGAATGGTGTCTCCAGGCAGCTCCAGCAGCATCTGTGGGGGCACGGGCAGTGCCGGATATCTGGGATCGCCAATGGTGTCTCTCCACTCGCCGCTCACTCCCAGCGCCAACGTCAGGTCGAGTGGGGGTCAGTTCCTTCAGACACATGCGTCGGCCACTTCAACTCCTCTCTGCCTGAACGTGACTAGAGCGTCGCCAGATCCCCCACAGCCCGGTCATCAGGTAGGCCTCCTTCCTTGTTGAACGTTCAGCCCCCCATGACTGATATTGTTCATCCACAGCAACATTATCCTTCTCTGTCCGGACTGCAGCAGATCACTCCCCCGATGATATCACCAAGGCAACAGCAACACCGGACAGTCAACCAGCAGATGTCAAACTTTCCGTCAATGTCGTCAGCGGGCCACGGTGGAGGCATGGTCGAATCCTATCAGGGGGATTCTTATCCTAGCAATACTCTCGGTAAAGCATTTTAAGTTCACCTATTTTGCTTATTTAAATTAAATTATTTCGGTAGATTAATCAAAATTGGCAGAAAATTCAATAACAACTAAATTCCGACATTTTATCTCTTTTTATGATAATTTAAAATTAAAAACATTTACCTTAATTATTAAGATTATATTAAGACTATATAGACTATTCTTATCGATAGGTTATTGTAGAAACCTACCCGGAGGGCGGTGACATGAGGTTCACAGACTTTTCTTATTATTATGTTCCGAAACTTTTAAGACCATTTTTGAAGATTCCAGTTTTAATAAACATATTTGTATTTTATACAACAGTTTTTGAATACCAAAATTCGGAATATTGAAATCCTAAAAATTGAATTTGTAAATAAATAATTGCACTAGAAATAAAAGGATACATCAATTGTGTAAAAATGTAAAATACTTCAGTTTACCGTTGTAACTCATTTTATGAGCGAATCTTTTTTAATATATTGAAATATAGAAATATTGAAATCCGTTATTAAAATATCGATAGAAGAGTTAGGCTATACCTGATAATGTGCTTGTTTTTAAATTATTTATCAAATGTCCTCGTCGGGTCGCATACATTATCTATACTCTAACAACAGGGGATTCATGATCTCTGTCACCGAAATATGGCAGTCAATTGCTCCTTTATATAGAAATGCGTTTTGTATTGTATTGCCAGCATGTCTTATAATGTAGCAATTATTAACGTTACAATTAATTATGTAAAGTTTGCTTCCAAATCTAAAAAATTGTAAAGATGATTTTTTCCTCAACAATAAACTGAATAAACACGGTTGACAAAGAGATATAGGGTTACAGCAATTCCTAGTTTGACTACAACCCGAATCCCCAAAGACCAAAGAAGGCCCCTTCTCCTCACACTTTTGGTGTTGACACTGAGAACTGGCTTTGATTGAGGACATACAAGACTGACATTTCGAGGAAAGGTCAAAGGAATGGGGCGAGGCTACTTTACTTTGAGCCACTTTGTGCATATTCTTACCAAATTTATTATAATAAATAGGTAAACTTTAAAGAAAGGGTTTGTTTTACATTTTCTAAAATAGTTAAACCAAAGTTTCATTCTTGCCTAACGCTGCGAAAAGTTATGTGACAACTTATAACAACAAATTTATACAGATCAAGTTGATTTAATATTTTATTGTTTTTAAGAAGAAATAATAAGTTTAGATCTGGATTTAAAATTGATTAAATGGATGTCCGCATTCATGTTTTTAAGGTTAAATCTTGGCAAGATGTGACTAATCAAAAATAAAATATATTCTTCGATCGATCGATTTTAAAATGGAGTTTGGACAGAATACGCCGCCTATTGGCTGTTTGGAAGGATTTGAGTCTCTTTTTTTATATAATTTACAAGATGGATTCTCTTCAGAAAGGATCGGGTGTAATCGTAACACTATGTGACGACAAGGTGTCACTTGCTGTTGTTGTTCCATACAAACTGGTTAGCGGTAATTATATTTATTTAATCATTTCTCTGAGTATCCTATCTAAACAAAACTCCACTCTAGACCTGCTGGCGTGCTTCCCTGACCGATTTACAAGACAGTAGCATAAATTATCATCTCCAGATACAAGATGCACTTTTGTTGGGATGATGCAAGCACAATGAGTCATCCATCCTAACCTCATCTCGGCTCTCTCTCTATATATATATATACTCTGGGAACACACTAGGACACCCTGTTATCTTCTGATAGGACCTCAATTCAGTCTGAGATTGAGACAACAGTCCCCCGAGTGTCTGTTCGATATATTATGTAATGTTTCCTTGAAATATACGAATGCCTCCCGAATCCCGATTTTAGCTTGTATTCGTGGCGTTTTGTCCCCTCTCTCCCCTCTCCTCTCCTCTCCTCAGAGTTATCTGACATTATCACCGCCTTGGGTCATTTCTTCATATTTGGACGAAATGAATTCTTTCGCTACAATGCAGTGCAGCTGTGTCTGTTGTCAGTTGTTGATTTCAAATGTTTAAACTTTCAGGTTTTTCAGCAACAACTTCCTTCTACAACGTCGATGTTTCCTACTCAAATCAAAATCATTTAAGTGAGTAAAAAGCTTTACGTAAACGGCCCTGTCTGTTGTGTGTGTGCTTATTATTAAAAAAGATGTTTATATTATGAATTTGATTGACGAACTATTTTAGAAAAACTCGTAGATAAGGTCAAACCTGTGTTGATCACAAATCTTTAACCGAATTTCTTTCACCGATTTCAATCGGGTGTAATGTTTGCACTTCATTATGGCTAATAGAATTCCACAGAGAGGTTGTCATTTATTTACCAAATCTGCTTGCACCCAGTTATATGTGTGCATGCCAGAACAGATGGTAGCTATGCCTTTGCCAATGCTATAGATAGCAAATATTGCACGTAGCATTTAGCCTTCTATAAACAAGGCCTTTTAACTAATTTTCTGTTATATAGCCCGGATACATTGGATGGTATAGTACCAAATATTGATGAATGTCTGTCATAATTAAAGAATCTAGAAATGTCGTAATAAAATATAAATTCTGAGCTGTTTCAGTTCTAGCTATCAAATTACGTCAAAGTAAAAAAGAACAATGGTATATAGTCAACGATTACACAAACATTATTGTCAGTCATTTCAGGGAATATCTTTGTCGAATAGAAATATAATTTGTGCCCTAGAATTGTGATCTAGAATTTATTCCTATGTTTGTCCGCAATTAGTGTATGTATAATGTGTACAATTTTGTATTTATTACGAATACAAGACACACTATTGAGAGAGAGAAAGTGATTGACAACTGACGACAAAGAACAGTTAGACTGAACAACTTATTATGTAATCGTTTATTTTATCTTGTTAAATATGTTTCCATAAATACTCTATATCAATTAGTGTCAAATATCAATTCAATACGGTCGTGAAGTGTTCCATTCTGCCAGTTGATAAAGATAACTTTTATGTTTATTATGTATTTAATTTCTTGTCAAGAATATTTTCCATCTATTTCCTCATTTTGAACCAGATCAACTGTACATAAGACCCTACCAAACCAATAGCAACCAATTCAATTATGCCACCCATCACCATGACTCCGACAATTCAGTTCGAATGTACCGACCCTGTGTGGTTTGTAACGACCGTTCCTCTGGTTACCATTACGGTGTCAGCAGTTGTGAAGGTTGCAAGGTAAGCCTGCATTATTTCCTCTCTGGACATGTTGCGTCATTTCAATCGATTTCCACTTGCAGGGATTCTTCCGCAGATCGGTGCAGAAGAATTTGGAGTACCTGTGCAACAAGGACAGAAACTGTATCATCAATAAAGTCACTCGAAATCGTTGTCAGTTTTGCAGACTTCAAAAATGCTTCACCACGGGGATGTCAAGGGAAGGTAAAAGTCATTCACATTTTATTTAATGTAATCTTGCCTAACAGGGCTTGCAGTGTTCTTTAACGGGTATTTGCTCACTAACAGGT
>JAUZNC010025342.1:0-12625 GCA_034780395.1 Vannuccia rotundouncinata | reverse complement strand
TCTGAAGTGTCATTTAACGGGTATTTGCTCACTAACAGGTTCTGAAGTGTCATTTAACGGGTATTTGCTCACTAACGAGGTTCTGAAGTGTCATTTAACGGGTATTTGCTCACTAACGGGTTCTGCAGTGTCATTTAACGAGTATTTGCTCACTAACGAGGTTCTGAAGTGTCATTTAACGGGTATTTGCTCACTAACAGGTTCTGAAGTGTCATTTAACGGGTATTTGCTCACTAACGGGTTCTGCAGTGTCATTTAACGGGTATTTGCTCACTAACGGGTTCTGCAGTGTCATTTAACGGGTATTTGCTCACTAACAGGTTCTGAAGTGTCATTTAATGTAACAAACATGTCTAAAACTGTTCTAATTTTCCATTTTTTTATAATCTCAATTTAAATTCAACTTATCCTAAAATTGTATTCGTCTGATAATAAGCAAATATTTACATTTATTTAATATCACGTGTTCTTTATTCAAACTAACGCTAATTTGATGTTTTACTTTCCTCCTAAAAAACAGCAGTAAGAAATGATCGCAACAAAAAGAAAAAGGAATCCGGAGGGGACAACACCAGCAACGAGAATTCAGAACATCCCGCCAGCTCCACTTCTGAAGAGAATCTTCTTCATACGAAAGATTTGGAAATGATCAAGAATATCTTGGAAGCCCACACTTCAACTTTTCCGTATCCCGAGAAATCCCTTACTATAGTACGATTACCATTATATGTTCTCGTGACATCTCTCCCGAATATAATCACAACCACTCCCTCCCTCTATCATCTTTATCATCTCTATCATCACTCTATCATCTCTATCATCACTCTATTATCTCTATCATCACTCTATTATCTCTTTCATCACTCTATCATCACTCTATCATCACTCTATCATCACTCTATTATCTCTATCATCACTCTATCATCACTCTATCATCACTCTATCATCTCTATCACCTCTATCACCACTCTATTATCTCTATCACCACTCTATTATCTCTATCATCACTCTATCATCACTCTATCATCACTCTATCATCACTCTATCATCACTCTATCACCACTCTATCATCACTCTATCACCACTCTATCATCACTCTATCACCACTCTATCACCACTCTATCATCACTCTATCATCACTCTATTATCTCTATCACCACTCTATCACCACTCTATCACCACTCTATTATCTCTATCACCACTCTATCATCACTCTATTATCTCTATCATCACTCTATTATCTCTATCACCACTCTATCCTCACTCTATTATCTCTATCACCACTCTATCATCACTCTATCATCACTCTATTATCTCTATCACCACTCTATTATCTCTATCACCACTCTATCACCACTCTATTATCTCTATCACCACTCTATTATCTCTATCACCACTCTATCACCACTCTATCACCACTCTATTATCTCTATCACCACTCTATTATCTCTATCACCACTCTATTATCTCTATCACCACTCTATGATCTCTATAACCACTCTAATATCTCTATCACCACTCTATTATCTCTATCACCACTATATCACCTCTATCACCACTATATCACCTTATCACCACTATATCCTCTCTATCCCCACTCATATCATACAACTCTTATCATTCTTCTTTGTAGGTACTCGTTCATGTTACTTTGATTTATTTTATAGGACGAGAACTCGAGTGATCTTTCAGATAAACTTGACGAGCTCTCGGGTCATGGAATGAGAAGAATTGTTTCCTTTGCTAAGAAGGTTCCTGAATTTATAAATCTTCCAATCCCAGATCAGACTCTTCTTCTGCGAAATGCCCTTCTTGAAATTGTTGTAAGTAGCGGCCAAACTAGTCATTATAAAGATCCATCTTATGAATTCATTATTTTGATTTAGGTACTGAGGTTGGGCAGTCGCTATTTGACGGAGGGGGGAGCTATTCTCTGCACAAACGGGCTTCGCTTGACCACTCCAGCTCTTGAAAAAATGGGATTTGGTGACATGGCGGAACCTTTGCTACTCTTTGGTGAAACTCTGGAAGCTATGAAGGTTGACGCTACGGAGATCGCTTTATTATCAGCAATTTGTCTATCCACCACGGGTGAGAACGGTCGATGTTCTTAATATTATTGAGATAATCATAATGATACGATTATGATACAAATTATCTAAGCATACCTCCACTTTACTGTATTAGGTAAGCAAAGAAACTATATCAATATCACAATTTATATCATGTCAAAACAACAGCGACATAGCGAACGTTTGGACATCATGAACGTTGTCTGAATGCTTTTGAATAAGGATCATCATGAACGTTGTTTGAATGCTTTTGAATAAGGATCATTATGAACGTTGTTTGAATGCTTTTGAATAAGGATCATTATGAACGTTGTTTGAATGCTTTTGAATAAGGATCAATATGAACGTTGTTTGAATGCTTTTGAATAAGGATCATTATGAACGTTGTCTGAATGCTTTTGAATAAGGATCATTATGAACCTTGTCTGAATGTTCCGGATACGTTAATATAAACTGAACTTTTTATGACTTATATGAGTTGTTTTTTAAATAAATATCTGACATTCTATCAATCTAAAACAAAATATATATAGTTGAATGGATTTCTGTCTGTTTCAGATCGCCCTGGCCTTCAATCTAGATGCGAAGTGGACTCCATACAAGACCGAATGCTGGATCTTTTACGCCGGTATGAAAAACAAAAGTTTAGCGGTCAACCGAGGAGGTTTGCTCGTTTGCTCATGAAAATCACCGATGTTAGGGTTCTCAGTGTCAAAGGTATGCAACACAAACGATAAATATATAAATTTAGGATAGCTCTCAATGTTGCAATCGTATGTCCATGATATTTAGGTGCCAGTCGTGTTATGAACCATTTCAAATCGGCCGGTGGGGAAATTCCAACGATGCTCAAAGAGTGCTTTGAAGACATGGATGATATGGTAGTCTTTCCCTGACGACCTTCAAAATTTCTCACATCGTGAAATTCCAATTTCTACTGCTGGTAGACACTCACCTACTACTGGTTTCGTATTTCACATCATACAAACACCCCTAGCTGATAGAAATTATTCCAAAGATCAACTTCCATTCTGCTATATATTTTTGTTTAAATATTTATTTCCTTTCTAATCGATTATTAATTATTTCTATCAAGTTCATAATTCTAATTTATCGTTTATAAATTGAAAGGTTTCCACTTAAAATATAATATTTCAAAAGTTAGATCATAGACATTTATTTTAATGATTTTCCATATCTAATTATCGATCCGTAAAATAGTTATTGGAAATTTGTAATAGATTTCAATAGATATTTAAAAGTAGACATGTTTTTAAATGACCTATTTTGTTGCTGTTTTGTCTATGAAGACTTCAGATTTTGTTTTGCTCTGGGTGGCCATTCATTCTTTCCATTCTCGGGAAGATCAAACTTTATATGTTTTTTAATTCACTTTTTATATATTAGTTGTACATTTTGGCTTTGATAGCTAACATTTTTTAATGGACTTGTTTCAATGTAATTGATTATGATTTTTAAGTTTTATTTATAATTTTAACCTACCTCTCTATCCACCCGGTGAATCAAAAGGTTCTTCAAACTATTTTGAAATGTTTCTTTGTATCCATCGCTTTTATTATAATTTCCCTATTTTTATTTTCAATGTAAATTTTGATGAATTTATATTATTTAAACGGTAATTCTACAAATGATATTCGACTGGTATCGTGTTGTTAATTAATGTCACTTTTATTGTTAAACGTGTTGCCTCCCAAAGATAATGTTTGCTTTGAAACTGTGCCACTGAATACTTTTTTGAGTTCAATACTTATATTTATCTAGCAGTTGCACTATATTACATCCTTGATATGTAATATATCTTGAAGACAGCCTACATAATACACCGACTTGTAAAGTATTACTATAGTACATTTGTATTTTTGTATATATCATCTTGTAAGCTTTTTCTTAATGCCGAAATATTGAAAACAGAAGTATGATTTTTCTACTTGTAATATACTGATTGAAAAAGTTCCATATATATAGAATTTATTTAGGATGCAATTCAATTAAAAAATTATTTTGTTGACAAAAGATACTTTTGATTATTTTAATTTTAGGCTTGGCCGGTCAGAAGTTAAGTAACTTTTTTTCTCAATATTTGAGGTAATCTGGTCCTCTATCGATTCAAATACCTAATATATGGTGACGAATACTGCCAGGATATTGAAGGAATCAAATACATCTAGGATTATTTAAGATGAACTGTTAGAAGCAACAATGAAACCTCATATCGCTAATATCTGACACTTTAAATGAAAGAACTGTTTTCTTTCGTTTCTTAAATCGTTTTCTGCATTTATTCAACTACAACATTTACGTCTAGAAATATCTATTGTCATAAATGCAGACAGTTTCCCTGGTTCTCGTCTTAACCGTAATTTGAGACAATATTAAAATTATAATAAAGGGTAAGAATATATATTTGCAACATAAATGTATACACAGATAAAGTATAATACAAACGTAAAGTAAAAGTCTTTTCAATCTTCAGTTAGATAAGAATAAAATATGTAAGTGTCGATGTAAAAAAGAGAATCCAAATAAAATACAGATCAATTGAGGAGTAGAAACCAGTGAGGAAAATCTAATTTAATTATCAAGTTAGAATAACCGGGACTATTATATGAATTTTGAAAATAATTATAACGATAAACAAAAATAATTACAATTATTTAGATAACCATATTTTACTACTTATTATATTGATAGTAGTAAAAGAAAACACAAAGAAAAATAAATAAAATTGTAGTAGAAGGCAAAAGAATATCGCAAATAAGAATGCATAGTTCTTCATGTGATAGCGTGGACCAACTAGCATTATATTGTCCCTTTTCTAGCACCTAAAAACAACTTACTAATTAAAGTTTTCATTTAGGGAACGCAAAAAATTAAATAAAAAAAGACATGGATGGATTAAAACAGATAAATAATAATAGGGACAACCTCTACAATGTTATTCAACACGACATAGAAGGGGTACATCAGTCACTGTACAAAGCCATCAAATCAGTTTAAAAAACAATAATTGTAAGAGAATGGTCTTTTCGACTTGGAGTTTTAAGCAAACATCTGGAACAGCTTTTCACAATATTTAAATGCCGAAAATAAACAAAACAGGTTCAAGACGGTCCTATTTGTCCTTGAAGTTGTCGTTTGTCGTGTCCCCATAGGACGAGGCGGCCGGGACATCGCAGCTGGAAGAACCCTTCCCTGCGCTGGCTTCTCGAGGCAGATCCTCCCTGAAGAACTTGGTCAGACGGTCCGCGTATTCAGGGAAGCCCTCGACGTCGTTGTGGCCCGCGCCCTCCACCCAGATGGGCTCGAGGGGCTGTGTCAGCCGGTCGAAGAGGTTCTGGCCGTGCGAGACGTCGATGATGTCGTCCTCCATGCCGTGGATGATGAGGGTGGGCGAGCGGATGCTGGCCACCTTGTTGATGCTGGAAGAAGGCATTTGGTTAGATCAAACAGAGCAGGGGGGGGGGGGCGGGGCACTCCATCCGGCTTACTTGTCGAAAGGATCGAAGCAGTACCGACGGGTGGTGCCCGGACACACGACGCTGAGCCCTGACATGAGCGGTGAGTGCAGGATCACTCCTGCCACCTGGAACACAGAGGCAAGGTTAGGAAGAACCACCAAGAGATAACTGGACATTCTTACCTCGTGTCTGCAGGCCAAATGCACCGTTGGGGCCGTCCCAATACTCTGACCGTAGACAACGATTCTGCTGAGCGGGCAGGTGAATCGATTTCTCAAGACATCCAAAGCAGCTTCAGCGTCAGCATAGAGATTGTTCTCGAGGGCTTGACCTGTTGAAACACCGTAGCCGGAGTAGTCATAGCAGAGGATGTTGACACCAAAGCGAAGGCTTATTTGTTGCAGAAATGATGACATCTACAATAAGGAGAGAAGAGGAGAGGAGAAGAGAGGAGAAGAGAAGAGGAAAGGAGAGAGAGAAGAGGAGAGGAGAGGAGAGGAGAGGAGAAGAGGAGAAGAGAGGAGAGGAGAAGAGAGGAGAGAAGAGAGGAGAGGAGAGGAGAGGAGAAGAAGAGAGAGAGAAGAAGAGAGGAGAGGAGAAGAGAGAGGAGAGGAGAGGAGAGAGAGAAGAAGAGAGAGAGAAGAGGAGAGGAGAGAGAGAGAGGAGAGGAGAGAGAGAAGAAGAGAGGAGAGAAGAGGAGAGAGAGAAGAGGAGAGAGAGAAGAGGAGAGAGAGAAGAGGAGAGAGAGAAGAGGAGAGAGATAAGAGGAGAGAGAGAAGAGGAGAGAGAGAAGAGGAGAGAGGAGAGAGAGGAGAGGAGAGGAGAGGAGAGAGAGGAGAGGAGAGGAGAAGAGAGGAGAGGAGAGGAGAGAGAGAAGAGGAGAGAGAGAAGAGGAGAGAGGAGAGGAGAGGAGAAAAAGAGTAAATGGGTAAATGGAATGGGTGAAAAACATTCTTTGCACTAGAATTTATATAATAAAATATAACTAAATTTATTATTGAAAACGAAAAATGTTACAAAAATAAATAAAATAATCTACGAATTGTAAATATATTTCAAGAATTAAAGTTATATCGGCTTATTCAAGTAAATTAAGAGCTGAACATAAGAGATTGATCACAGTCAGAGTTGTCATAGTATCTTAATTATGTTAGCAGGTTGGCAAATAGAGTTCACACAACCTAATTACTTCAGAGTGAACAAATGTTCAGTTAATCTGACCATGGAATGTGAATGACAAGTTTATCTTTGAAGAAATCCAAGTTACTTAAATAATGTTGGCTACACATTGTTCAACTTCCTCATCGCATTTCTTTCATTTATGTAACAATCTCCTTAGCATACGTACTTGACCGAGATCCACGGCATTGCCATGACTGAAGAGAAGGGTGTACGGAGGGGGCGAGGTCTGCTCTGTGCGGATGTACATGCAGCCGATCTGTGAACCTTCTCTCGTGGTTGTAAAGAAGACCTGAAAGCGACAATGGGAGGTCAACGGGGGTCAACAAGAAGCTCCAGGGCAGCTGTCGGGTCCCTACCTGAACCTCCTTCTTGAGGACGTCTCCGAATTGCCATCCGGCCTCTGGTTTCAGCTCCAGTGTATATTTAATTTTTCCTTCATCTTCGGTTTCCAGGAGGGCATAGGTAGCCTCCGGAGGTAAGAAGGCCAGTTTTGCTACAATACGCGAGGGTCGCGGGGGGCAACAGAAAAGTCTGAGAATATCAGCGAAAGTGATCCCACGGTTCATGCTCTATCAGTGGAGGATGGTGGGGTGTCCAATTGTTCAACTATTTCCAATAAACACAGACGATAATTGTCATCAAAATTCTGGAATAAAGTCGAAACAAAATTAGTTGTTTCCTTATCCAATGTAGTGTCTAAAACCTTCAATCAAGAAAGTTATTAAACAAATTATTCAATGATTGGATGTAAGTTTTAGAGTAATATTAAATCTTCTATAAAAGAAAAAATTCATGAATCCAAAACTGAATTTTAAAATATTTATAATTAATTAAATACTTACGAACAGACTATTTATAACATTTTGAAAAAGAAGATATTGATACATTTCTCATTTATTAAATTCACAGAATAGTAATAATACAGAGTCTTTATATAAATTTATAAAATATATAACAATAATCACCCAAGGCAACGCATTTATTTATGCAAAATAAATGGTTAACTAAAATTGTCTAATAAGTGTTGTATTTATATTTCTCAATTTTATGAATAAAACAACCATACCAATAGTTATTGATATAACTGTTCTCATGATGATGAAAAATAGTGGAAAATAAATATAATACAAAAAATAAATGAAAAAAAATATTAACTTTAATAAATATATTCCAAATCTTCTGACATAAATAAATAAAAATTGGAATAAAAATAAATTTTATTAAAATAATGTTACCAATTATTTACGTTACTAAATATGTTATTGCTTGTGACTGTAGAATTTTATTTCCTGGTTTGAGTATCTTACCTATGCTTACCTCTCATCTCGAAGGAGTAATTCAGTCCCAGTTAAGAAACAGATATAATTAATCTCTTGACTAAAGAGCCGACACATATTGTAAAGGAACATCTCTCTGCATATCTCATAAAGAAATATCTCTCATCTCTAAACTGTAGTACATTCCGACAGTAACTGAGTGATGGTCCTTTGCTCATATACTTAATGATAAAACCGTTAAACCTTAATTATTTACATCATGGGTATATTGAAATGTGAAAACCTATTTTGAGTTATAAATCATTGTGTAGTGTAGCACCAAGATAGCACCCATACCTGTTGCACCGAATGCAAGCTAACTCCTTTTTATCTATTGTTGAGTTTTTCAATATAAAAATACGACTTTACACGTTAGTATTTTTATCAATAAATAGCAACTTATACTATTTAATAATTCAACAATAGATAGAAGAGGAGGAGTTGGCTTGTATTCGGTGCAACAGAAATATGTTTTTGTATGAGGCATAATACAACTGTCACATTGCATTCAAGTTTAAACCTGTAGTTTCGACATTACTACAAATGTACTAGGTACGTATAACTCACTTTTATGATGTAAAATTACACTTCTTTATATTGATCATTGTATTCGTTGACGTACCTCATTACTATATACATAATATCATAATTTGTATTACATTTTCGGCTTTGAAGTACATAACTATAAAGTGTTACCTTTTTTCTAAGAAAAGAAACCCACTGAGTTATTTTGAAAATATTTACACTTTAATATATATCCGGGTTCAATGGGTTTAATTTTTTAATATATTTTAGAAGTATTTGCTTATTAGAAAAAATGTTAGTAATATTTTCTCTTGATTGTGGACACGGCAATTAGTTTCACATAAAATTAGCATAAGACAGAATTTATTTTTAGAACTCCATAAAACAAATGAAAATGTCATGGCAAGACAGTCTTGCCACCCGGCTTCAAATGGTTAAGCCATCATAATCTAAGTGCTCATAAACATTTAAATTAGGTTACTTATGTTTTGATTTGTGGAAACATCGATGGGACATACTTTGTGACGTGTGTGAGAAATTTCCAAGGAAGTGAATGGCATTAATATAACTGGAAGAATGAGCTAATGAGCACTTAAAAAGGTACCTGCCCTCATTAAAATTTTGCTAGATCGATATACTTCATATACTGTAAATAAGTTAGACATATTAACCTCAAAATATTTGCAATAAAACTTAACCTTTTCCCAACAGACATTGCAACGTTTGCATTATAAATTAATTTAGTATTGGTAGACTCTGATAATTTATGCACCTTTCCTATATAAGCAATTTTCGCAAGTATTCAATGTCTCTATCAACTTCATATATTGTCATACATATTACTATATTGATTTTTTATTTTTTCTGCTTGAAGAAATCAACTGTAATATCGTGTAAAATTTCTTCTTACAAAAAATTAAACATTTTGTCTCATTCAGAATAGTGTTGACTATAATTTTATGAAGTATAATGTTTATAATGTGTGGGAAAATGAATATTTATATATTTGTACAAATGTACACAAATTTAGTAAGGGATTATTATAATATGGCGGAATGTGCTGAGAAGTACTTCATTAAAATATACACCCAAAAAAGGAACAATACAATAAAGTAAAATATTTATTTACTCTCTTAATTTTCTCAGTATATTTTTATTTTATTATATTGTATTTTACCTGTATATTGTTATGTGATAAAATATGCACTATAATAGACATTATTATGAATAAAATGTAATACAGTCTCAAATTTGGTTATCCAACTGGTGGATTTCTGACAATAAACCAAATAACCAAATGATTGCATAATATAAAATTCACTTTATTTTGTTTCTCCTATTTTAGAATGTATTTTTTCAGTATTTTCAATTAGTATATAATAAATTCATTATGAGATTCCATTTTTCAAACAAAATATTAGTTTTTTCCAATTAAAGAATTACTGTTTTCATTCACAATTAGAAATAAAATTGTGGTATCAATAAAT
Source organism: Vannuccia rotundouncinata (assembly GCA_034780395.1). Classification (NCBI taxonomy): domain Eukaryota; kingdom Metazoa; phylum Platyhelminthes; order Proseriata; family Coelogynoporidae; genus Vannuccia; species Vannuccia rotundouncinata. The sequence continues at coordinate 2,564 of JAUZNC010025342.1, read as the reverse complement.
GTGGTATGTACAATAGATATGGTTCAGAGAATCCCATTTAGTATATTTATATATGTACATGTAACAAAACTGTAATTTATTGTTGTTTTCATGTTTGTTTTTATAATAACAGAAGTATATATAATTCACATTTAGAATTATAACTATAAAGAACAATGAAATCAAATTCAACAACTGAATTTCTTAAGATTTTATTATTTATGGCTGTATGTATGAATGCCGACATATTGTAAACAATTTTGAATCAGACTGAAGATGTAGGTGTTTTCTGTCAACTTGGAATTCCTGAAACTATCAACATCACAAATATTTAGAAATATTCATCGAATAGAAATGCAGAAAACACGTTTTTGAAAATCAGAAATTTAACATACCATTGTTAAAAAGTTAATACATAAATATGAGGCCAGGCTTTAGTGGTCTCATTGATAATGAATATTAAATGTGGACCAAAAATTGAACTGTGGTACAGACAATGATCGACTCTCACAATGGCGTCAGCCCCCATTATACATACAATATAAATGGGACCTATTTGAATAGGTTATGCAAACACTATGATGCAATTTACTATCCTGCATAATACTCTCAGTTCACCCTATTCATGTCATGGTTTAGAGTACAGAAAATGTCCTCAACTTTATTCATAATCTCCAATTGAAGATAAGAATATATTTATATATAGATGAGCTGTTCCAATTAGCAAATGTAAAATACATTGTAGGCATAGGGACTGTTCTACAAATTCTGTTCACAATTCACTTTAGCCAGTGTTCCAATTATATATTTTTTCTAATATTGTAGCAATAGACAGAAAAATCAACAGGGTTTGTACAGGCTTCTAATAAAAAAATAAAGAATTTTAAAGACCCTCTCACTAAAAAATTAAAAACTTTTAAAGACCATTAAAGACTTTTAAAAATTAAAGACTATTAAGTAAACAAACTAATATGAAAAATTATTTTTATTATATAATTTTTTATATGTAAATATATATTTGTTATGTATTTATTTATAAAAAAATACTTATAGGTAAAAACATATTTATTATAAAAAATAATATTTATAAAGAGGCAGAATTTAAAGACTTTTAAGAATCTATACAAACCCTGAATATAACCATATTTATATGGTACCTTCTCAAAACTTCTTGGTAGTTCCAATTGGCCAGAGTAGGCAATATTATTGATATTCTCTGGAATGTGCACATAATGAGGGCTCTTGAATGCTTACTTTCTTAAGGAGCCAGACCTCATAAGTTAATGAGCTGTCTCTCAAATACATTCTTGGTGTCTGGATAATATGATATTTCAGACCCATTCTTTTCTTAAATTGAAATTTAAGAGATTTTTAATGGTCAATTATAAAATATATGTATATTATAATATTGTTAATAATCACTAGTAGGTACACACACACACACATATATATATATATGAAAAAAAATATTATTAATGTAATCATATAAATGGTTGGCAAATAATACAAATATGGTTGAAGTCAACAGGAGTTATTGTATGGTTTGTGAACCATACATATGGTATGTGAATTAGAAAATTTAAGGTTTTTGGAATATGTAAAATTCATTTAAACAAACATGAACATTTCATCAGCATTTCAAGAGTATTAAAAGCCCTTTGAATAATTAATAAGTGTGCCTAGAATATAATTAAAAAACAATACCATCATTGATAACTGATTATATAGAAATAATATTCTCCAACAGTACAGTCGTAACCATAAAGTTTGTAAATTATGAATTCTCCAACAGCATTTTTGTTCATGTACAGAAAATAATACAATTATACAACTATAAATATTTTAAATATATATAGTTGTATAATTACACATTATTTACACATTTTAAATATACAGGGTAATCAAAAAGTAATGCACAATTTTCTTAATGCACAATATCTTCATTATCTATAAAATCTAAAGTTTTATATTTGATATCTACATATACATTAATTACTAGTGAATTATTGATTGTTATGAAAAGATTTCAAACTTGAATTTCAATTTTGTCTGCTGTTTGCTATCTGCTTTGTCAGTTAATTAATTTTGGTTTGCAATCTTGGCTGCTGTATGGTTAACAATGAATGAAAGAATTGCTGCAGTTAAGCATTAATATCAACATGGAATTAATGCAAGTGCAACTACAATTAGCATTTAATTATCCACAGCTCAGTCATTCTTCCATTATCTGCTTAGTCCACAAATTTGTAGCAATGGGGTCCATAGAAGACAGCAAGAAATCTGGTCGCCCAAGTCTAAAGAAAGATACTGACTTTAAAGGTGCCATCACCAATGCAATTAATCCAAGTACTCCGACTTCCTCCCAACCATCTCACTATGCTGAGGGAATGGTTGTGGCCCATAATTGTTAATTGTTCATCCCAGTGGTTCGAAACCTAAGAATCCTAGTAGGTAACCTTAGGTTCCTAGGTAAACTTATAAGATCCTATGATTCCTTGGTAAACTTAAAAGTTTACCTAGGAATCGTAGGTACCTGCTAGGTGACTTATAAGTTCACCTTAGTAGGTAACCTAGAGTTCCTAAAA